>JAJLWK010000007.1:0-61080 GCA_030570675.1 Myxozyma neglecta | reverse complement strand
ATGAATCACGTACTCTCTAATAACTTTTCGTACCTCTCCCGCATCAGTAGAAAGATACCACCGCGTCAAGTCGTCTTAACTGTAGTAGGGTATTCTCTTGTTCAAAACATGAAATGCACAATTCTGCAACGTATAACGTAGAATATTCACAGATTTTTTCAGCAATCTCCAGACGTTCAGAACATGTCTGCCCGCAATGTGAATAGAAGACGCATGGAGACTTCCCCATAAATCTATGTTTTTTCTGTCGCTCTTTGAGACAGCTAGTCTTGAAAAGTCCTCCGTAAGATCGTATTCGTACTTTGCTTTAGCACGATCAATTAGATAGCCCCAAGATGAATTTTGCACCTCAAAGCCTGTCAAAATGTCTGGATCAAATTCATGTATCTTATCTGTGAGCATGGTCAGAAGTTCAAGCTCGTCGTGCGCCAATTCTACTATATCTACATCGTACAATTTCTTTAAGAATGCGGCTCGTGCTTCGTTCTCCTGAACAAAAATTATACCTGTCATTTGAGCATTTGCCTCTACAAGATGCTGATCATTTGAAAGTTCGAGCATCCAAACAACGAAACCAATCGAGTCGAATTTTGGATCTGGATGTAAATTGGCTCTGGTGTTGACGTGGGTCTCCAGACTCATCACAGACATCGACGCTGATGAGCGCGAATACTTCTTGGTCTTTCTGACTAAAGGAGATTTCTCTTTCTGGGTTGGTTCAGTCACCTTTTCTTTCGTATTAACTCAACCAGCACACTCAAAAATATAATCACTAGAAAGAATTTACTAACCTGAGATCTGATTTCTCTGGGCTTGGTTTCAGTACTTTTCACAAACTCAGCATTTGAAGCGGCCCCATCTCTCAACCAGTTGTTCACTTCAGACAATGAAGGAGGCAGAGTTGCGTACTGCCATAATCGAAAGCGGCAGTCACTATTATTCGTCAATCCACTCTCAACCCGCACTCCAGCAGTGAAATCTGGCAAATGCAACGGAGACTGGCTTGTTAATCTAAATTCTTGATTTGCATATTCTCGAGATCGTAGCGGTACGTCCTCGACCGAGCTGTAAAAAGCATTTGAATAGATAATCTTGGAATCACCGGTATATTTTGTCATACTCATCATGATCTCAGATGATTTAGGAGGCAGTTCCGGGATTATTGCAATGCCTGACGAAATGACAAAGCAGTGGCATATTTCAGATTCCAATTCTGTACGCTTAGATTCTATATGACATTAAATTTCGTCGATCAGAAAAATTCTACGGTTGTTCAAAAGATAGACGCACCCAAAGAAGTAGGAGATAATAATGATGTACGAGGAGAGCTACTCGATGGCTGATAAAAATTGAGAAAGCTGGAAGATTTCTTAATTTTACGCCGCTTATGGAGATTTTCTTCCGAGTAGTCAAACGACAGTGCTTTTCTAGAAGATTGAGATCCTCTTTCGCTGACGACTTTGGTAACCCTTCCAAAATTAGTCATCGATACTGCTTTCTGGTTGTCTCTAGCCTTTATAACTTCAAGCAGTGATATATTCTGATAAGAAGCACTTGAGATTGAGAGGGATTTTGCGTCTTCGTGAGATTCATTTGTTGAGCTGCTTCCGATAACCTTTACTTATTAGCTCCATTATATACTCCCCGAGCTTTACATAGCAAACCTTTTTCTTCAGAATGGTTTGCCCCTGAAGAATAGAGGCAGGCAAACTGCTTTCCAATGATATAGTAGAGTTCTGTTCGGTCCTTTGTGATGTACCGTCGGCGAGAGCTACGTCAAATTCATTCACAGTTGCCCAAAAACTATCATCATATGTAGAGTTTTGCGATAAAGAACCTTCTCTATACATGAAGTCCACAGATTCAAACGCAGTGGGTACTCGCAAACTCGACGGAGTTGAAGGGAATATAGTTTGAAAAGACAGCAAATCAGCTTTAATACCGGCGGCGTTGGCTGAGATCATATCATCAAACTGTCCTTGATACCTCTTCTCCTCCTTCCAGCAAATTTTAGAAGTTGTTCGGGGCACTCGAGAATGTGTTGGAGATCGCAAAGGGATTCCCTCAAAGATTCGTCGTGCTTTTTCCTCTTTCCAAAGTTCCGCAGTACTCGACATATATTTGAAGTCATCAGGTGGAGGATTTCGAAATTCAGAAAAGTCATGATGTAGATTGCGTTCTTTTATTTCATAGCGATTCATGATATCCAAAGCCTTAATATCAATCTCAAGAGCACAACGAGATATGCGCGCATACTGATGAGAGCTTAAAATAGAACTTGGACTTATAGTTTTATTTGTCCATTCAAAATGTCTAACAACGCCGTCTCGATCACGAGTAGGAATCGGTAATCGAAACTTGACGGTTGAAAGATTCATCCATCCACAGCCATATAGATTAAAATCTATCAAAAACTGCAAAATATAAGGAACGTGCGCTTCATACACATTGTGTGTTACGCCCATAATCATCCCACTTCGAAGCAAATCTGCCAAACGACTCATGAGTGATGGATTATATAAATAAATCTTCAAATAAAATTTCCATCCTTCATGGTACCCGTAAAATGGAGTTGCTTTGCACAGAGTGACGGAAGCAACAAACTTTCTGGAAGATTTAGAATAAGCAATAGCTTCATGCAACGATTTATCAATATCCAATCTAAGCCGACCAATGTATTCAGATACTATCAAAAATGTCAGAAAAAAACCAAATATGAAAAGTCATAAACACCAACCATTAATTGACTCGAGTAAACCGGTATACTCGATATACAAATAAGGATAGACGTCATGAATATGGGCACAAACTTTCTGTCCTGTGTCTGAGTTTCCAAAAATACAAATTACAGGAACTTTGTCACAATCAGAACATTCATTGTTTGCCTGCAAGCTGAACAAAGAATCAAGTATTCCAGGAGACGATTGATACGAGTCAATATTGTTTATTTGAAGACGAAACATCGGCGCCTCGGAGTCGGTCATCCTGCTCGCTTTCTAAATACCTAGAACCGAGTTTTGACATCGCGCGTTTTTCATAATTTTTCAAATACGTGGCTCAAGAGGAAGCAAAAGCAAACGACGATCCAGAAGTGGTTGCAAATTAGGGAACGCGTCGAATAAACGAGAGTTCTTACGTTGTTTATCCAGATCATGTGACCACGCCTCATTTTAACCTTTTTTTGTGAACTTAAACTCGGTTTGTTTACTTTTAATTAGGGTAGAAACCTATTGTTATCGAATACCGAAGCCGATCTTTTAAACAGTTGCTTTTGGGAGCCGTATAGGCTGATTTTTGGGGCTAAGGGAATAGCAATCAAAATAGAAGAAATACCAGAAAACGCAACAGAATGCAAAAACCCTAACGCTGTCACACCGTAACCCTATATACCCTAACAGTGCGTCTGCGCGCCACTCGCTGGATATTACTTCATGACAAGTATTTGATTCATTGAGATTTCAAAAGGGTTTAAAGACTCTTACTGTTAAGCTTGTCGATTGAACTATTGAAGCTTTATTCATAGGTCTTGCGTGGTGACTTTGGTGATCCAGAAGCTGTTGTCGACATTCGTTTAGGAGGTTTGACAATGTTACGCAGGTTCTTTGGCAATAAGGCTGGCGATGGTCAGGAGCAACAATTAAATGAGCCGAAGATAGACATCAACATGGTCAACATGGAGTACCACTCTCTTCAACTGTATACGGCTCATATGTTGACTGGTCTAACAACTTCAGGGTTGATGGATGAAGCAGCCAAAAAGGGCAAGATAGACCCTACTGACGAAACACTGAAAGAGTCTATAAGGCGTGTAATTGGAAGTATCGAAGGAGCCCACGAGCATTTAAAGTGTATGGTTAAGTTTATTGTCGGAATTTTGGAAGTTTGTCACTTAACTAACACCGTCTAATCTCAGTAACAAAAAAATGTTTTGGTGCCAAGGAGGGATCTTTGTTCATCGATCCCGAACTTTTAAAGCGCATGATGGGCGATGATAAATATTTGCCTGGAATTTATCGTGCGAACTTGGCTGAGATGGCTTACTATATATTCATGATCGACGGAGAAGATTTAGGATCTAGTCGCAGTATTTTGGAGTCGATCCAAAAGGGGTTCAGGACTTCATTTGGTATTGAATTCGACGCCCCAGTACAACACATATATTTGCTATTGACAATCCAATTCTGCGTTTGCATGTTGTCTGATAACGAAGTTCCAGTATCTCGGAAGTTGAGCGGCCAAGATGATCGCTTCAAAGGTTTACTGAGCGATGTAGTATTTGCTGACTCGAAAGACGCACAGCTATACTCTAAAGTTCTAGAAATCCTGCAAGAAACCCAGAGGAAAGATGAAATGAAGAACACTCTAGCTGAACGATTTGAATGGACTTCTTTTCTCAAGGAGTTTTCGGATTGGCTTACGTCCTTGATTCAGCAAATGGATAGTGATCTAACGCTGTAAGTGCAAATTTAATCTTTCTAATTTGTTGTAACTGAATGATATTTGCAGTTCGCCAAGTGTGCCGGTGGTTCATGGAGTCGTGAAAGGAGCTAGCGATCCCGAGACTGCAAGCTTCACATTAAAAGACAAGACTAAACGAGCGACTCGCCGTCAGAGATTCATTGATCCACAACCTGATCGGGAAAAAGTACAGTTTGATTCGCAACCAGCTGAAATGCGCGAAGGACTGGATGAAGAAGATAGCGGTTCGTTGCAGAATCTGGCATTAGAACGTGACCCATTCACCGATGTGAACGCTATTCCCACTGATGAAAATGAGAATGAGGTAACTGAAACTCTGTCTACGCACAATCCTATGAAACGGAAGCTTCCCATAGAAACTTATCAAGAACCTGAGCCTGAGCTGATTGATAATCCAGAGCCAGAAGGAGGTATGGCTGTTGCAGAGGACGATAGAGCCGAAGCTTTAGAGATTGTTTTACCTGTCATGAAGAAGAAGAAGGAACAGGAAAGAGCCGTACGACGGGAAGCCAAAATAGCACAATCGGTTGATCCTAACTCTAGCAGTCCTATTGCAAATCTTAGAGCTCCTATTGGAAAAAGAACAAAATGGACTGTAGAAATGGAAAACGCTTTATTGAAAGCTATTAGGCAATTTGAGTGCCGATGGGTACTCATAGAAACTGTAAGTCTGAAATTGTTTTTCGTGCAATGGTTTTGATCGATTCTAACTATATAGGCTATCAAAGCGGTTGTAAAGAACCCCAAAGTGAAAATAAATGGCAAAGAGAAGTCGTATCTTTTGGTTCTTGAGGGTCAGAATCAGATCATGCTCAAGGATAAAGCGCGTAACATCAAGCAAAATCTGTTAAAGTAAGTCATTTTAAAAACTGGATATCAGGTCTTTGTACTAACTCTTTCAAGACGTCATCTCAAAGTACCTTCCTATTTAAGCTCCGTCACTGTTTCTAAAGCATTTAAAGAAATGGAAGAGGCGGATAGAGCAAGAGAAGCAGATGAGAAACCGAGAGACCAACAAGACGGAAGTGGATCGGAGTGATTTTGGGCCAGACAATGGGATGGTGTACACTATTATGTATTTTAGTAAGAGTAATATTCACGCCATAGGTGAATTATGTACGGTGATGTTTGAACAACAGGATATTGGGGTGTTTATTTTTTCCCTGGAAGATCAAGTTTTTATTTTCAAATATTTAAATTTTGTACCGTTCAGCTAAGTAATTTTTATGCGATTGTGTCGTAGTCAACTCAAATGTTTGCAAGGGAGCTTTTTTCGAGAGTGAGATCTAACCGATGAACCATCTTTCAGTTTGGTTAAGGCTTTTTTTAAAAATCCATTTCACATCTGTGAATGACGATGTGAGCCAACATCATCGCCTACGGATGTTGAAGAAGTGACTTTTGGAGTTTGGACGTGACTATTTGCTAATCGCCTGATAAAGCTTCAGTTATTCGATGTAAAAAGCTGTTTTGGTCAAGAATGACTGCTTCTTGATCCCAAGAAGTTTGCCATGAATCCGTCATCTTTCACGGAGAGGAACCAGGAGTCTTTGGCGAAACAAATAATTCCACTACCTGTTTTGAAGGAGACGGCAATAAGAATATTCACCAGGTATCGAAATGCTGAGAGCTCGTAACAAAAAGCAAATAAAAGCAACTCTTACTAACACAAGCGAGTTTGAATGACATACAATTTCTCTCATCAGTTCGTCGAACTGAGATTGACTAATATCGTTAGTGATCGTAGTTTTTGAACTCTGATGGCAGAGCCTAAAAACCCCAATGTCCATAAATTCCCAAAGTATTGAAAGGCTTTAAAGCGGTAACTTTCAATAACTGTGTCAAATTGATGTTTCTTTCAAAGTTATGTTTAAATTAAAGAAAAGATTGACGTTCCAAAAAAAATAACACTTATACATGCTATCAAACAACATAGCGTTCCTGAAAATCTTTTGTCTGCTAAACTTATTTTGTTTTCAAATTTATCATGTACTCAAACCAAGGTATAATCTTTGAATAGCATCTAAAATTATTTTGTGCTTTCTCATGGGGGATCACCTACCCCCTATATAGTGTGAAAGTATCATAAAGTAATACAAGAAGCTATTCCACATCACCAAATCCCAGATTTAAATACAAAATATGATGACATTTTCCGCCCAGTATAATATAATAAAACTTCCAACGTATCCTTTCTGTCATACGTGCCTAATTTTATCTCCTTCTGCAAAAGTTACTTCATCCTCTCATCCCCAATAATAAACAAGCTCCTCCTCATTGCCCTAGATTCTTGTTTAACCTCTTATTTGGGATGAGAATCTGTGTCTCAAAAATATTGCTGGCGACTTCGACATTTTTTCTGCTACATAGAGAATGCTTCGGTGTAATAATATAAGCTTATTAAAGATTCAAAGACAAATCATTTGAGGTTTGCAGCAGCAACTCCAGTAGTGCGCTGGGAGTTCTGCTGTCTCATACTGAAAATGCCGAGGAATTTATGAGCATAGAAACTCCACTTGTAAATTTAAATGTTTATTAGAAGCGGACACAAATAAAAAGGAAAAAAACGGTGCTAGGAGATTCGTTACCTACATAATCTGAGCCCAAATTCGTGAAATCCCTCAAAATACCCCAATACATATAACCCTATGTCTTAATACCCTAAACTTAACACACGATCAGTCGTCAATTCATTTTGCAGTGGCGAATTTTTTCAGCCAAAGAAAGCAACGATCTTCATTGCACTGAGTACTGTATACTAATCGAACCAGCGAGAACCAGTCACCAACTAGTATTTGGACTGTAGTTTAGATACAACTTTTAAATGGCAGTTGCAGATAGGCCAAGTCAGTTCTAATACCGCTAGAGAAACAAACGAAGATGTAGCATGCAATTGATCACTAATTGGTTCGGTTAGTATTATAATCACGTGATGTAATGCAACTCAGTACAGGGTATACAATCATGCTGTTATTTACCCAACAATTGAAAAATCGATGAACCTCATTTCAGTCGTTCAGTCAGTCTAAACGTGTCTTCCTGAAATTACAGCTTCACTGGACTTTGCGATAGTTGTGAGAGAGTACAATATTTTGGTTACGACTTTATCAACCTGTTTATAGTTACTTTTGGGCAGTAACTTCCTGGGTGTGGATTCGATTGGTCGCAATTGAGACCCACTAGCCACACTGAACATTTTGTCACCACTGTGTTGTGCATATAGTTGTACATTATACGCTGCGCTAAAGTTTTGTTATAAAGGTATTGGCGAATAAGCAAATATTGTATATATTAGACTGTTTGATTAACATTGTATAATTTGTTCACTAGGTAATGACTATATTCTGTACTGTATATTGATAACTGATGATGTGTATTTCCACCGAAATTGATGTGCTGTGTGATTCATGTTTTGAGATGTAGTTTTAACTGTTTTTAGGAAGCAATAGTTGTCTGTCCTCATTTGTTTGCATCGTACCTAAGATCGAGCAGAAACTACCTCTAAAGCTTGTGTTGTGTTGCATCGATTATTTACTGTGTGTTTTCTTGTAATTCTGTACGTATCCCTCCAAGTTGAACTGTTATATCAATGTTGTCTTTACTGCTTCATGTTATTTAATGCACCGATTAAAAAGGATTGAAATAAATATTATATTAAATGAAGCAGAGTCAATGAGAAACAATGAAGGTACCACATTATAAGCTGAAGCTAACTCATGTTCTGCAAAGTAGTCAGAGACTGTTCATCATCACCATTTGACTCATCATGGCCGACGATTACAACTACGAGATTGACATTTATGATGACGAAAATGATAATGCAGCACCCCAAACAGCCAATAATAATGGCGGTGATTCAGATATCGAGATAGAATCAAACTTTGGCGATGGTAAAGATTATGCAAACTATAAAGCGACTTAGATTAACTTAAGTTACCAGATCCTAAACTTGATAGCAAGACAGGTAATCAACAAACTCGATCCGAACATTCAGGTACACAGCAGCAACGACAACAGATACTAGTTAGTGGTGGAAAATGGCACAATACAATACCGTACCAACAGCCCGATAATCGCCCAGTAGACCCGAATTCAACGCCGGCGTTATTAATTTCTGATCTTGATTGGTGGACATCAGAAGAGGACGTACGTGGTTGGGCAGCACAAGCTAATGTTGAATACGAACTCAAAGACATTACTTTTAATGAGCACAAAGCCAATGGAAAGTCTAGAGGGTATGAAAATTGAGAAAACTTTCTTTAAAATCAAGACGTGTTGCTAACTGCATTTTAGTGCTGTTTTTATGGAATTTATTAGTCCACAAGCGGCAACAGCAGTGAAAAAATTCATAGGCAACTCGCCTGAAATACAGAGATTTTCTGTAATGTATCAGAACCCCAACAACAACCCGTTTCGAATGGTTCCCAAAGATTCCGCTCCTCGCCGCGATATGAACGGAAACATGAACAATTCCCAAATGGGTATGAACAACATGCGCGGAAATATGGGCATGCGTGGCCGAGGTGGATACATGAACAGAGGAGGCTACAATAACCGAGGCGGTGGAAACATGGGTGGACAAGGACCAGCTGGTGGACCTGGCGGCCCTGGCGGCATGCCAGGAATGTACAATCCAAATATGAATATGGGTGGTTTTAATGGTATGCCTATGAATATGTTCGGATTCCAGGGTGGTGTCCGTGGTGGTGGGATGCATATGAATATGCGTGGCAACATGAACGCTGGCCGTGGCAGAGGAGGTATGGAAGGTGGTTACAATCAAATGATGGGTGGGTTCACTGGATTCCGTAAGTTTAAAAATGTCGTTTAATATTTTTTGAAGTTTGACATTAATATTTTTTTAGCACCTCAAGGTTTTCCTCAACCTCATTTTAATCCTGCCTTCTTTAACGGGCAGGAAGGAGGACAGACTGGTTGGCAAAATGACGGCAATCCGCATGGAAACAAACGCCAACGGGGACCCGATTAGTTTTTAAGTTTGTGCCTGACTTAACTATCTTTCCAGATATATTAGAAATAAAAACAATACGCTGCACTTTCCAATCCTATAGGTCTATAACAAAGAAATACACTACTTTTCGGAATGTACGTACCATAAAACTTCGGTTTGCGATCAAACAGGCAACGTAGAATAATAAGATAAGATGGAAGTACTAGTGTGCTAATATAAAAGGTTTGTAGATGCGCGTGTTGATTTTCCGTCTCAAATAAGCCATTTAAGTCATACGACACGACACGTACAGATAGTAATAGCATTGAATTTCGGCTGCCGCAAATCGGAAATCCAAGTAGGTTTCAGGGCTCACAGTGTCTGCTGTATTCATACGCGCACGTCAGTGTAAGATCCAAGACGTAATATTAAATAGTAAGCCATTCTAGGGGTCTGACCTAATTGGTGATGTTTGATATTCTAGAACTAGAAATCAAGACTCCAAACTGAGAGTAAACCAGCATTACGAGGCAAGTTGATAGCACTATTGGGACTGATAAGTTGGTGTAGCAAAATACAAGACTTGTAGACTTACGTTTGATTGCCCGATACATTCTGTTAATTTATTAAATCTTTTCAGCAATGGAAGTCGAATGCTTCCGAGCCAAGATAGAAGAGCGCATGCACAGAAGGCAGTGGCGAAGATATGACGGACACGGAGACTATCAAAAGCAGGGGTTAAACTACAAGAGGTAGCGCCAGCGGCTACCAAGCATGAACTTCTCTCATGTCCGAGCAAAGCATTTGCAAATTTTAAAAGTAACATACGCAGCTTCTGCTCGATTGCTACTTCAGAGTGAATCACTTTGAGCAAGTAGCGGAAAGCCCCTTGCATTATAATACCGGACACAGCTATCAAGTGCTTCAAACGCTTAAGCAAAAAAAGGTGTTAATCTTTTGAAAACATGACAAGTGACAAGAGATGACCAGAACGGAAAAACGAGAAGCCGGACCCAAGAGACCCAATTGATTAAATTAAAAGTCAGGCGGCCTGCGGTTAGACGCCCACGAAACTTGGGTTGCAGCTCATAGACGCCTAGATTTACACTGTCATCACTCAAAAAAGTACTGTCCTACTTTTTTTGCTATTATTCCCGATTTATTACAGCAGCTCGATAAATGCAATAAACACTGGGAATTAATGGATGTGGACAGTGCCGGAGGTAGCGAGACTGCGGCGACCGCGTGGCAGCCATGCTTCCGCTTGTTTTCTGAGCTATACCGCATTTAGATTAGTTTAAATACAAAGGGGTATCCACGTGGCAAATTAAAGTTGCTTTGGGACGGTCAGTTCTCTGCAACGATACATAAGCTCGGACACTACCAGCTCCGCACGCCTTCCTGTCTTTCTCCGCATAAGTGGTTGCATTGTCATCACCAGCACTCGCAATGATTAACACTCGCCGCCGCTCATCTTTAATTGATTTTGCATGGTCAGCCGTGTCGGCTTTGGACTCTTCTTCGGCTCCGCTTCCTGCAGATTATGCTCTTCTGCCGCAAGAGTTACTTGTTGAGCGTCGACGGTCGGAACTGTTCAACTTCGAGCCATTTCCATCGCAACCACAGCGATCAGGACCAGTCAACTCATTTGATGGAATGCCCTGTTTTAATCTGGGGCCTTATGATGCCCCGGCGATTGATCCTGTCGGAATTCTTCCAGAGTATTTGTTTGCCTCCATGTACGAAGAACCGGCAGTCACCGAACACGTCCCACGGCAGTACGCGCCTAAGTGGGCCAACTTTTCTGTCGGAACAACAAATTCTGTTTCCAAACAATACGACCAGCCAGTTTCACCACCCTCGTTGGACAATACACATCAGTTGTCCACGGTAAACTTCTCCCAGCCAGTAGTAAGTGGCGCGGACCACCTTCCCCACACCAGCACAATGTCCACGTGCTCCGAGACATCTGAGCAAGATGAGAATGAAACTGATGACGAGGATGATGACGATGAAGAAGAGTTCTCTAAAAATGATCCAGAATATTCTGAGAATACTCAATCGTTGCGGCATAATAACGCACACCATGTACCCAATAGCTACCTACAAGACACTGCAATGTTAACTCAGTTTGAATCTTCGGTTTTTGTACAAGGTCGCCGAAGAAGTCTACGAAATATGAATGCGCAAAATCTTATTGAAATTGATTCACAAAATGACCATCGGCCAATGCCTGCGTCAGCAACATTATATCACTCACACATGTCGGACTACACTATGAGGAGCGAAAACAGCACTCCCTGGAATGACAATGCAGTATACGCTACTGAAGCTGCAGATGAAGATTTGGAAGGATCTGAAGAGATACTGAACGAGGACGATATGGATGATGACGATCAAATGACAATCGAGGAAAAAATGGCTCTGACCAAGAAAGGTCTTTATCGTTGTTCTCACTGCCCTCAGAAGTTTTCTACAATGGGCCAGTTCTGGGAACACATCAAACAAGAAGAGCTACCACGACCATTCAAATGTACAAATGCGTCATGTCCTTGGTCAATAGTTGGCTTTCCGAATCGCAATGAGTGTTCGCGGCATGTCAAACACCAACACGACCAATCAAGAGGGTTCAGCTGTAGCTACTCTTGGTGTACAAAGAAGTTCCATAGAAAAGATTCGCGCAACCGGCACGTCAAGCTTGTTCATCAAAAGCCAGATTCGCGGTTGAATCGGAAGTTAGACAAAAAGCGAAAAGAGGAAGAGGCTCGCAGACGGCGGCGAGCTGAGGATAGCACAAAGAATGCAAAACACATAGCCCGCGTAAGGATTGGTGTTTCAAGTTACGGCAAATAAAGTGCTTTCGGACTATTTCTGCTATATGTTTGTATTGTATAAAACTACGTTGCCCTGATGTATGATTAATATATGTATTTTTATTCAGTTCTAGTGACTTTGAGGCCATTTTAATTTGATGATTTGACCACAGCCGCCCTTCCCAGTGCAGTGGTTAGTGAGACGTGTACCTTATCTAACCGGCGGCGCGAAATTAAGATAACGTTTACCCTTTGTGTCGCGTGGCAATTAACGTTTAAATTGTCACGAGCAAATTGCTTTCCCAAGCGTTTTCTGATGAAATTTAATTTCCGCATTAGTCGCTCTCGCTTCAACAGGATCTACTTTTCTCCGTTGCAGTTAAGTTTGGTCATCAGGGGTGGAGGTTGAGCGCTCTTTAACTCAATTTGTAAACGGATATAATAAACAATATCTGAAAATTAAACAATCTGATTCTGTTTTTTGAAAACTATGATTGTCGTTTATGTGCCACACCATTGGGAGATTGCAATTTCGTTCCAGCTCAAACAAGTTTTGCATTGTGTAGCTATTTCTAGTTGCGTATGATCTAGTTAGTCAGCGAAATGAGGCATTAATTTCCAAGAGGACGACGCATCGTAAACTGTAGACATCTCCTCGGCATCAAACAACTAGCTTTTAATATATAGTGAAGGTTTAAACAGATTTGTTGTTGATAGGAATGTTTAAGATAAAAAAAAGGAACTTTGTGTATATACTCAAACAAATCCATACGCTCAATGATATCATTTTACCACGACTGTCACGGTGGCAACTTTGATGAATATTATAGTTTAAATCACATCTTTTGAGAATGAATGAAAAATGTAGAAATCAAGCTAATAGCACTGATGCACAACAAAACAGATAATATACACTGCAAAAATGCTACTTTGCCAACACCTTTCCCTCGCTCACCTTCAAATTAGATTTTCAAGATACCCAATAATGATCCCGCTTCATTCCTAATCTTACACTTCTAACAATACCAAAGACTGACTTTGCTTCAGTCGACCATTCACTCTTCCACGAATCTTGTCTTGTCGTGTACATCCATTCCATATCTGTGACGCATGCGCGAGTGTTGGAGCAAATTATCACCTCGCGAAAATCTTCTATTACAGTAATCGCAAGCATAAGCTGCATTATTAAGTTAGCACAGTCCCCTCATTAAAACAGCTAAATAAGTAACTCACGCTTGTCTCGTTGATGGAGAGTACTGATATGCCTTTTGAGATGTTCTCGCCGTCGGAAGGGTCGATTGCACTCCATGCATTTGAACCTTTTGTCATCTGTACTACCCTCCAAGGGATCTACAGCATCCGCAGCAGCCATAGCCAGCGCGGCTCCCGTAGGAACGGCAGGCACATTGTTTGTCCCTCCATTGACATCGCTTATTTGCCGCCTTCTTGCTCTATTACTACGGTTAAACGGTTGTGCATGTGCTTCGGCTTGAATGATTTGCGGAGGTGTTCCATTGGCTTGAATAGGTGGCTGGAAATCTGTAGTATAAAACCATGTCAGGAAAACTATCCCCAAAGCTAAAAAGGTAACTCTTACATCTAGGCTGCTGAGTTTGTGCTAGTGGACGTGTACCACCCAAAGCAGGATCAATAAAAGGTTGGTAACCATTTGATTGGTTTCCGCCAACAGCAGCATATGGCTCGTTTGGATCACGGTACGTATAATACGAAGCAATCTGTTGCGGCGGTATTTGAGATCCAGATGGATATGATGGATGATTCACAAAGTGTGGTGTTACAGGATAAGGATGATTTGGAGGTGCATATCCGGACGCGAACGGTTGAGCTGGAGCCTGAGATGGTGAGATTGCGGAGTGTGGTGGTTGTGGTGTTGGGTGTGATTGTGATTGTTGTTGTTGCTGAGCCACTGAATCACTATGTGATAAAACAGTGTTTTCTGTTGATGAATATTGCGATGATGGTTGCACCGGCGGCTGTGATAACTGAGAAATTGGAGGCAGTCTTGTCGGCCCCGATGCTGGTGGTTGAGAGGTCGGACCTTGAGACAAGGGTTGTTGAGATTGTCCAGAAAAAGAAGGAGATGGATGATACTGCTGTTGTGGAGTCGAATATTGAAAGACTCCCGGCTGCTGAGGCGGCGGATATGATGTAGGCTGTAGCGGAACACCGGAATATGGCTGCGGAGGAGGTCTCGCATACAGCTGCGTAGATATAGATTGGCCAACAGCTGGTTGCACATGGGGAGAATAGTACGGTCCATACGCAGACTGTGGTTCTTGCTGAACATTAACATCGGCGGAATATGTATGAGGAGATGGCTGGATCGCAGGTGACGGACTTGACTGCACATTAGGAGACTGCAACGATTGCGATCGTAGACCATGTTGCTGATCTTGCTGCTGTTGTTGCTCCAGCCTTTGTTGTATAAGCTCCTGCTGTTGCTCTTGTTTTACCTTCTGTTCCTGACGTTCCATTTCACGCTGCTTCACAGTATCGTCCTGATCAGGTTGTGCGGAAGAGTGTGAATTTGTTTCTCCAGTTGCAGTAGATGATGACCCGCGCCGAGTTGGAGCACCTTTTGAAACGGCTTTTGAGGCAGAAGAACGCTTTTTAGTCGTTGGCTTCTTAGTGGCCACTACTGCAGGTTCTGGTTCGATTTTCTTTCGTAAAGCCCTTGTCCGCCTTGGTCTCTCTGAAGATTCCGATTTAGAGGCACTAGGTGACGCTGAAGACTGAGAAGCAGCATCCAAAGAAGTTCCTTTATCTTCCTCAGTCTTTTGCGTCGTAATATCTGAATCTGAAGCGGCAGACTCATTTTTCTCGCGAGATGGTGATGGAGGCACAGATTGCGTCTTTAGCTTATCAGAACTGACCAGTGGTTTATCTTCATGAGAAGAGGGCTCCTCGTCAACGTCAGCGTCAATGACAATCTATAAATATTGAACAAGAAACCGAGTGAGTAAGTATGTTAAAGAGATTAAAGGGGAAGTGGTTTCACACATCACCTGCGGAATCGGACTCGCCCGATTTCTCGTCCTGATCGACGAGTCCTAAAAGAGCAATTGCAGCGTCAAACTCGGCCATACGTGGTTAATTAGATCAATTTGAAGCAATCTTGAGTAAACAAGACAAGCAGCCGAATGGCGATGGATAAGACAGGTTAGGCTTCAGACAGGAAAGCGAGGGACGGGCAGGAAGCGGGTACGGTCCTGCACCCGCCTTTGACTAGGTACCTGGTATTCAGGAGTCCCCTAAACCTTGACGCCCTAGCCCTCTGAAGTCAGCTTTCCGACGGTGTTGGACTGATGTGGTAAATTGTATTATTTTTATCTATAAGTGTGAAGTTTAAAGCTTTGCTTTATTTAAATTTACTCGTTTCGTTTTAAACCCTCGTCTTTTGATGCTACAAATACAATAATGATCGAGGAGCTCCCCATCCTCTTAGTTTACGGTCAGGGGGCAATTCCAGGGGCAATTCCCCCTGCCTAACACTTTGTTGTTAGACAGCCCTAACCCCCTCATCGCTTTAATTGTTTACTTTCTACTTTGTTCGTCTATTCGCATGTACCAATTTAAAACCATATCAAACCACTCCAACAACCTCTTAAAAACCAAATCAGAAAACAAAGATACTTAAAATGACACGAGTTCAAGTATTTATATGTATGCCTGCCCAGCCATAGACGTCAAAAAGATTTGTAATTTATCTTGGAATGACTGTCCAAACCTAGACATAGCCTCCTGCACAGCATCCTGTGTTGTACACAAAGATACGGAGTCGGTGGCTTCGACTACTTTTGAAGAAAGAGGTGTACCTAAATACTTAGTGGCAAATTCAACCACAGTATCATTAGTGATGTTCATGTGTCGTCCTTCCAATACCAACTTCTCCAACTTCCCCTCTCTGTCCAAAGTTTTCAGCCCAATCCAATCTTCCATATACAATGCACGATCTTCAAGTTCTGTCAAGCCTCCATTAGACTTGTCTGTCTGACCAAACCACTAAATAATGTTCAGCTTTTTTTCATAATTATAGAGTTTCTAAGACAACTTACAGCGCTTTCTTTGGGAACAACAGTCTGGTCCTCAGTAAACATATACAAAACCAATTTTTCGAGTAATTTCATTCTCTCACCGTAAGTTGAATTTTTGAGTTGTCTCTCATTATTCACATCAGCCAAGAATGCAGAATTTTGCAGGTATTTATCAAATCTGTCGAGATCCTGTAGAGTAACGTTCATAATTAGTAGAGTTTGATTAATTCAGTTGGAAGAGCGTACCCGATAATATTGGGCCACAGTAAGCGAATTCTGTGCATACTCTGCATAAGCTTGACTCTTCAACAATGCATTACGCCGCCGGCAAACTAAATCTCTTGGATTTTCACATGGTGGCATATCTTCAACTCCATTTTGTGGAGAGCCAAAAGTCAAAAGATTATATACGGGAGGCGAGTTGCACCGTTCAACGTAAGCCCGTAAAAACAGTCCTCCTTGAGAAAACCCCAGACCATCAAATCCGGCTTGTAGTTCGGGAATTGAAGCGAGCTGCTCACAAACAAAATCAATCTGAATGACAATCAATATTATAAGTTTCAATCGTGCCGCATAAAAAAGTACCTGTTCATTGAGCTTCCCAAATAAAGATGCCTTGCTATCCTTTTCAGCATCTTCGTTCAGATATATGCTGTGTACAAAAATTCCGGGATGCACATTCTTAATCAGATCCTCAACTCTTTGCATTCCATCAGACTGATAGCTGTCGCCTAAACCATGCCACATAACGACTGGCCGTGGTGAATGTTGGCTCTCAGCCTTAGCTAAGCTTGACAGCAAAGCAAGAGTAGTTGCCAAAAATAATAATCTCATGTCGATCAATTTTCCTGTATTCTCAGCAAACGATAAAAGAATTATATCAGTTACTCTCACTTTGTACTTTGACAAATAAGATACATGCGAAGGGCAAGCAGCCAACAAAATCACACTTCCATACACGTGACTTCACCCGCGTCATCGGCAGAGATGCAAGCTTGAATTTTAATTTGGCTACTTTCTACAAATATGAATTCAAGGTCGACGCCTAAATCAACATCTTCCGTGGGATCTGGGATAGCTACTGCAGCAAGTGAAGCTGGATCTGTATCTGGTGCTGCATTTCCGACTGTTATTCAGCTTTCAAGACCATATTTGTCGCCGTCTCAAATAGCCGCGCTCTTACAGCAAACCAACAACGCCCATGGCGCCCGTGAAAGCCAATCAAGATTTCATGCTTTCACGCTCATTATAAATACTGGAAATGAATTACGTTTGTATGTTTATGACGCTATAATGTTTAGCAAACATTATTCATTACTAATGGGTTCTTCTTTGTAGTCCTATTCGCACATTAGGCACTGCCATGATTTTATTTCACCGTTTCTATCTCTTTAATTCGTTACAGGATTTTTCTTCAACTTCAGACACAGCTTTAGCATGTTTATTTGTTGCATCCAAAATGGAGGATACTTTAAAGAAAATACGAGACATTCTGATCGCAGCATATAAAGTTCGACATCCTAACGGTCCAGAGATCGGTATAGATTCACAGGTCAGTCAAACGTGCAGCTCAATAGGCTTGCAGAAACTAATTTTTTGATAGATTATTGAAGAACAGAGGCGGCGAACTTTAGCGCTTGAACGTCAAGTTCTGGAAACTATGTCATTTGATTTTCGAATCAAGCATCCTCATCCGTACATTGTAAAGTTTTGTCGCAAACTGAAGCGTAAGTTCCCATCGTTTGGCGAATAATCTTATGACTGATTAGTGCAGTTGATTCAAAGCTAGCGCATCTGGCATGGCTCATTTGCTTTGATTCCTACAAAACACTGGCTCCATTGAAGCACACACCTCACGCTATAGCGCTAGCAAGCATATATATAGCCGCTGCATTAGTAAATTGTAATGTAGCTCGAGATGAGTTACCTCTTCAAGAGCTTTTGGTGGATCAGCAAGACTATGAAAGTATGTTTAAAATTCTTCTATCATAGAATGTTTGCTCACTTTATATTACAGACATTATACTTGAACTGTTGGAATTATACATTGACTGGCTTCCACAGACTACTATATATTCACATTACCGTGATTTAGAAGTGTTTATGACATTGAGAATTGAGGTTAATAAACGGCTTAGCAGGAGCGACGCGTCATATCCAACCGATAAAACTACGTTTGTCTCTACTGCGTTAAAGACCAGGGATTTCACGATAGGTGATAGAGGAACTGTTCGATTCGTTTTGGATTGGAGACGCGAAAAGGCTGAGGAGTTGACCTCTTGACCAAATTTACCGGGCTGCGCCTGACTTTTTGAAATAATGACTGTATATTAGAACTAAATGCATAGAAATCATTTTACTGCCATTATTCGACTTTTTTTTTGATTTGAAGATGAATTGGTACTCTATTTTTCTTTTATCTTGAACAGCCATGTATAAGGCTAGACGCCAACCCTAATCAACAATTACTTTTAAAAATATTTCTTTTCTGTTCAGCTTTTAAGGTTTGACGTTGGCCCTCCGGCGCGCGCGGGGGCCGCACACTCGTATTAATATTTACCTCGTGCATAACCCGATAAGCAAATTGACGATAGCAGATGTACATATGATATGAATAACACTCACCTCAGATAATTTCAGTAGTCTTTTGCAACAGTTGCGACTACTACTTTTAATAATATGAATTAGAATCCTGTTAAAAAATTTTTTCTTGATTGTTGAGTCGGTTGACTGAGTCGTAGTTTTCACGCCACGCAGTTGCCCTACTTCTTCCGATGGCAGGCCGCGCTTGTGCGCATATCTGATCGAGTAAGCATGATCACATTCACTCTAGCTGAGCATGATGTACTAAAAAAACGGTATGATGTGCTTGCCGGGTCATTTTTGTGTGAAATTTTTTTGAAGATTCTCACTCCCTGAAAGTACTATTAACCAGTTATTTTCAGACCTTTGCAAGTCGTTAGACCTATAGTTTAGTTTATTGCGTACTGAGCAACATCGTGAGCACAGGCGTACTTTTTGCGTCTGTCCTGAGCTGCTTTCGGAATACCCGTAAGATTAGGCTCTTCCGAGTGCACGAAGCACTTCTTGACCTCTGCTATCTTTAATAACTGTTCCGCGCCGTGCGCCGTTGCAATTTCGTTGATATATACACTTGATAATCTGTCGAGAACTGTATTGGATCAAATTATGAGCTCTTCAAATTCAAGCTATCTTTATAGCAATGTCTCCAATTCACAAAACGAAGGCAGTTCTGTCTCTGAAAAGTCCTTAGATGAATTGCCAGCCGATAACATTGTGGTTAATGTGGATGATGAAAAAACTGTTCTTCTTAGTAATTCTGTTGAGAAGACAAAAATAGGTCTGTATCCTCTAGATGTAGGATACAGACCATGGCTATCACTGTTTGGTGCAACTTGTGGGATGTTGCCTACATTTGGATATCTTGTTGCTATTGGTAATTTGCTCTCAAAAAGGTATCATCAAAAGTTCTAATTTAAATGAATTTATAGGGATATTTCAGGATTACTATCAAAACAACCAACTGAGGGACTACTCGCCATCTCAAATATCATGGATTAATTCTATGGACATTTTCCTTACTATATTCCTTGCAGTTATTGTCGGTCCAATTTATGATGTCGTTGGTCCTCGGGCTCTTATTATTCCAGGAACCGTTATCATGACCCTTGGTGTCATGCTAACATCCATCAGTGTAGAATATTATCAGTTTATTTTAACTCAAGGTGTTCTAACACCTATCGGATCAGCTCTGGTGTTCCACGCAGCAGCTCCAGCAGTTTCCTCTTGGTTTCAGAAATATCGAGCAACAGCCTTTGGCATTGGTCATGCCGGTTCAGCTTTAGGCGGTGCTATTATTCCGGTTATTTTCCAAGCGATTGAACCTAGTACAGGATTTGGATGGGCAGTTCGTGGAATTGGTTTTTTCATGCTCGCGCTCTCTATTCTTTGCTGCATTTTCACTACATCTAGAGTTCCCCCTCCAGGATTTCAGAAGATTAGCTTCAGAAAAGCTTACATCTTACCTTTCACTTATATGCCATTTTTACTAATGAGTATCGCTGTTTTTTTTATTTTTTTTGGAGCCTTCATTCCCGTTGCTTTTATCCCTTCACATGCAGTTGCTCATGGTCTCTCTCGCGAATTATCCTCTTACCTTATCACGATTCTGAATACTGTATCCATTTTTGGGCGCATCATTCCCGGAATGTTTGCAGACCGCTTTGGTCGTTTCAATCTGTACGCGATTTGCTCATTTCTAGCTGGAGTCTTTACGATTGCTCTTTGGATACCGGCAGATGGTCCATCTTTGATCATTCTTTTCTCGGTCCTTTTTGGTTTCTTCTCAGGTGCATCAGTGTCTTTATGGCAAGCTTGTGTAGCTGATATTGCTCCCCGTTCTGAAATTGGTGCATGGCTCGGTACCATCTCAGCTGTCATGTCTTTCGCTACACTAGCTGGTGGTCCAGTTGCTGGTGCAATTATTACCTCAAATGGCGATGAATACTACGGCGCTGCTATTTTCACTGGCATTTTTATGATAGTTGGCTCAGGATTCACCATGGCTGCAAAGTACTCTCATATGCCTAAACAGTTCTGGACACTAAATTAGCAGCTTAGTATTTGAGAGGTCCGAATTGAAGGTGGAATTCTTTCCACAAATTTATATGCCCAGAGTGTATCACTACATCTGATGGAGAACAGCAAGACTAGTGTTCTAGGCTCTTGATCCGCGAAATATATTTCCATCGGATGATTTTTTGCATGATTACTGCATCAGGAATTACTTCACTTGAAAAGGCATAGAAACTGGTATATAACGATTATTATAAATCGATCTTAGACTAATTGGCATATAAAAAGAATCATTTTCTGAGCTCTCAAAAGAATCAGACTTTTTCATATGCAACGCAATAAACTAACCTCAATGTTCATATTTAAAATTGTTTGTTAAGCTCTCAATAGAATCAAATTTTACATCTACAACGCAATAAACCAATCTCAATGTTGAAAAACGATTGAAAGAAGCTCAAAATAGTACTTGGTTGTATAAGGTACGTCCTATATCCGAATCGACCTCATCAATATGATAAGTAGGTATCTGGTGCTTTGTGCTCACGCATAAATATAACAATCTGTCTTACAAGTCTGCGATTGATCTGTGCCTACAGTTTCACGAAGTGCTTAAACCACTTGCTTCCTCTAGGTGAAACACAGTTTGTACGAGCAGCTCATGACTGGAACCAATTAAATACTATTTCAACATATATTGGATACAAGTTTCAATTAGCCGAATAAAACTCCAAAACAACCAAATCACGATATTTCTACGACTCCGCCAAACTGTACATAAATTGTATCTCCCCACATAAATTTTTGAATACAGTGAAACATACCGAAATGAACGCAACTAAAACAAACAAATATACTCAAAATAGTAAACTCCATTAATGATGAAAAATTGGAAACTTGAATGCAAACCAATCAATAGCAGCGATTGTAAATTTCATGGAGATAAATTTTGCTAACGCAGTACTTCACACTTACTTCACAAGTTTTTCCGACGCTTTACGGAGAATTTCAGATAATTTATCAAGTTGCCTCTGTGCCTCAAACTGATCTCCCCTCTCAATTGCATCTCTGACTGCAGCCATTGTACCAATTGCGTAGAACCGATTATCTTCAGCATTAGTAGGTGGCCACTGCTGAGGAGCATACAAAGCTTTACTACGTTAGCAAAAACTCGAAATAAACAACTCGTATACTTACTGTGTTTGAACCACGGCCGCCCAGGAACTCCATCCAAATCAAGCAGATGCTTCGCAAAGTTCACCATTCTTGAATTTCTGCTGAATCGATGTTGAGTCATCGCTGAAGTCTCGATATGTCCCATCGACATCCACTCATTCATCCATTCTCTATTCCATTTCTCCATAGTATCGGCACTACTCGCAAGAATCTCAGCAGCCTCTCGAAGTTTACTGACATCCAGCTTAATCTGACCTGCGTAAGCTCGCAAATCATCCGACAAATAAATTAAGGAGCGCGCTAAAGCTGAAAAGTCGAATGGCAAATTCATCTCATCCGAAAGTTCAATCATCATCGATCCGACAATTTGAGTAAGTAGTCGATGGTAAATGTAAGGTTTGCCATCCGAAGCAGTAGCTACCTTAGTGCTAGGTCTGATAACTTTGGAACCGATCTGAATCTCGGATGGATCACCATAGTCGAGAAGCCAGTTAATGTTATCGAAACAAGTGCGAGTCGGGTAACCTGCGGGGGTAGTGAAACCAATTTCAATCGATGCCACTCCAGCATGGCTTTCGAATGGTAAAGTATCTCTATCTACAGTTTGTTAGTATAAAGATAAAACTCGCTACACAATAAAAAACCACATACCACCTTCAGGTATCTTGATTGGCTTTGCACCCCACAATTGCCGAAGAGTAGCATTATGAAAAGGATCAGTAAGATAGTTGAGCGTGTCCAAGAATAACGATTCGAGCAATGGATCGCCAGTGGCGTGAAGTACGGTTCCGCTCACAGCCTGATCCAGATTAATGTAAGCTGCTCCACTTCGTCGTAGCTGGTCAATATTGTCTTCCACCCATTCTGTTGATCCCATCAAGTTTTGTTCGGTCCCGTCCCATGAAATGAAATAGATAGTACGGCGAGGTCGCCATCGATACTCTGTATGAAGATAACCCAAAAGACGCGCAACTTCGAGCATGATAGCAGTGCCCGACATAGCGTCTGACGCACCATAGCAAAATGAATCCCGATGCGCACCCAGAATAACAGCCTGTTCTGTTTGCTCCATTCCCTCCAGTTTCGCAACGACATTAAATATCGGTTGCCTCTCCTTCTCCACTTGTGTATTAACCAGGTGAACACGCGGGCCATCAACAGACCCAGTATACCATTTATCAACGCCATCAAAATGAGCTGCCCAGGCTTTGACTTGTTTGCCATGCCCCTTCAGAGCTGATAGGAAGACTTTAGCATTGTCCCATGATATCGGTATACTAGGAATATGTACCAAGGCAGTAGAGTTTTCTTTTGAATTTCTAGTTGAATATGGAGTTGATGCAAAACCCTCACTAAGAGGATCACCAGGCGCCCAATTCCGTAACCCAGCACTACCACGTTGTGTAGCATATTCGGGAATAGCTGTACCATTAGGATAAGAATCTAAATCTTCAGACGATTTGTCACGAAATAACACAACACCGGCAGCCTCATTGATTTCAGCAATCTTGATTTTTAAAGATTCATGCACATAACCGTATTTGCAGAATAATACGGAATCTGCCAATTGAACCTTTGAATCTTTAAGCATTTGTAGGTCCTTTCGAGTGCAGAAATTTCCGTAAACTATGTGGCCAGTAACATCTCCACTAGCTGATAAAGCATGGAAAGCAAAAGGCTCATGAATTCCCATACCTTCTACAGCTTCTGGTTCAGTCAAGTTGGCCTTGAAAGTGATTTGATATTTAGATTTGCTGTCTCTTTTCTCAGATTTCTGCAATAATTCAAGTATAGTATTATTCGGATTAGGAAAAGTTGAATAAACTTCATACTCTTTCATCTCGACAGTATCGAACGCACGCATATCAGATAAATAAGACTGGATTTGTAGTGCTATTGCTAAATCTCCATTCGTACCTGCCAGATGTGGCATTCGAGTCAATTGATGCAGCTGTGATGAAATTGTTTTGATATCAACTGATTGGAAAAAAAACTGTCGCATTGTGTTCAGGTCGTAACTTTCAGGAGGTAGTGCGTAACCTGGTCCATCTCCTGTAATTGGAATTAAATCTGAAGCTACGATAGCCCACATGCCTATGGTTAATAAGAATACTATGGCGAGGCGCTTGATAAGAATCGGATTTCCGAATGCCTCTAATCTTTTGGTAATGGATTCTGAAACAGCAAAGGCCATCGAGTTGTATTTCGTTGACAACGAGTAGTAGAACGCCGAAATAAAAGTAAACCGCTGTGAAAGGCCTTCAAAAACTCTGATTCTTGGAAACTTAACGCGAGGCAGCTTTGGTCTTAATCGCTTCATTGATTGGAATCGTTTTTGTAGAGAGGTCGCAATTCTTGATTGTATGGTTGGCCGCATCGATCGTAGGGGTGGCGGTTCAATTATATCCATCTGAACTATTTCGCGCTGCAGAGCAGCCTCCGACTCCGTTGAGGTTCTTGGTGTTGATAAAGTAACTGATGCAGTCTCATCAGCTTCTTCCAATCTCGGTTGATGGCGAACAAGCCCTCGTGGTAAGAAGCTCTGGCGTTCTCCGGCAGTCGACGGTGCGTCTGTATTAGACGAGGAAGACGAGGACGGACCAGCTTCATCCTCAGTATCTTCGTAAGGGGGCGGAACAGAGTAGAGATACAATCGTGATTTTTCGTCATCAGCATGTCGGTCTGACATTTTTTATCGAAAAGCCGATTAATCGTAGTATGGCTGATATCAAGTGTCTAAAAAGAGAGACTATGCACAGCGAATGACTGAATCAATACATAAGTGGAAACGCGATTTGATGCAACTATGAAACTGAATATAAGAAACCGTATTCTTCTCTAGCCACTCATCCACAGATAATATAAGCAAATGAGGAATTGCAAGATGAATAGCAGCACTGAACGGACAACGATCTAACTTTCCGCTTGATCCTTGAATTACAAGCGGCAACCGTAACTCTAAACCCAAGATAACTTGATGCACATTAATTTAGGCTGCAGCTCTATATTTGGAACTTAGTGATGCAGCTTATATAAATAAACTCTGAAGATATGAAGTTCGTACGAAGGAAACTGCCAAGCTAGAGCATTTGCTGCAACGTGCACTGATAATCTGCTGAAAACGATTGGAATCTTGACGCTAATTATTGCACCATTTACTATAAGACTAAATATGACTATATAGATTTAATAACAAAAAGAAATACACTTGAACTGTAAAGCCGAATTTATCAAAATATTAAATACAGACAAGGAAGAAGTACAGGAGTCTCGCGACTAACTAATCAAACTGAGAAACTTTAACAAACATTGCTATCATAACGCCTTTAATCTTAACAAAATAAGCCAAATTTAACATGCCACAAATAACATAACAGCTGAATCGACACGAAGCTATGAACAAAACTGCGGAATCACTAACAATTCCTGGGCCCTCAATCACTCACATTGTCGTTTTCAATCTTATAACTACCTAAAGTATCCAGCGCGCGTTCTGGTTGTCATTGTAGAGTTGCTCCACTTTGGAGTGAAAGTTGGAATGCTTGATGCAGGAGGTAATGACATTGAAAGCGATGACGAAGTCGTAGACAGCCCAGTCGGAGTTAGTGTCACTGTAGAAAATCCAACTGGGACTATTGATGATGAGGTCGCTACAGGAATGTATGTACTTAGTGCTGTTGTGTACGTTGTGTAATCTTTAGTGATAGTAGTTGTCACGAGTTCTGTAGAGTACTGTGTCAAAATGGCGGTTGCTGTCGTTGTTCCGCCAACAACAACGGTATATGTCTTACCAGCGTCAGTCACAGTCAATGTTGTGTATTCCGTGCTGTATGGTTCGGATGTTTCAGACGTTTCGGATGCTGTTGTAGTAGGACCAGAAACTGTTGTTATACTCACTGGCTGACCAGGAACAGTGGAGGTAGCCGTAGTTGTGGTGGTGGAGCTTTCAGTTTTGGCGATTGTTGAGCTCACTGTTTCAGTTGGTTCGACATATTCAGTCGGTAGAACAGTTGTATACTGGGTAACAGTAATGTACGTCGTCGAATCATCACTTGAAGTAGGGGACGAGGTTGAAATAGATGGATTGCTTAATGATGATGTTGCACCTGATGACGTTTCCGTCGCTGCAGATCTAGTACCGCTATCTGTTGTTGCAGGAGAAGCAATAGCTGTTTCTGTTGATAGAGAGTAAGCAGTCGATAATGAAGAAGTAGAGGTAGCCGTTGTTGATGAAGTGGGTACAGCCTCTGTCAAGTCATAAGCAGTCGAGTACGAGCTCAGAAATCTTGTCGAATACATGGTCGATGCCTCAGTGACAAGAATTGTTGAGTACTCTGTATTAGAGACTGTCACAGTAGCAACAGGAGTCAGCGTAGAAATCATAGTAACGGTGATGTACTCCGGCAATTGAGACGTAGATGATGACAAATAGGCTGATGGTGTAGGTTCACCAGAAACAGAAGCAGGAACAGTTGGAATTGTAACATAGGAGGTTTTCACATCAGTACTGAAAACAGTTGATGTAGTTCCAGTGTAGACGGTGGATACTGCCTGACTCGTCACGGTGACAGCATCGGTAGGAATAACAGTTGTATACTCAGTAACCGTTAGATAAGTGATAGGCTCCTCCGAGCTTGAAGTAGATGTTGCTACTGACGATGTAATTGGACCAGCGTTTGGATCAGCAGAAGAATCAGCAGAAGAAGCACCCGGCGAGCCAGTAATTGTCGATCCTGAAACTGTCGTCGTGGACGTCTCAAAGTCTGTGTGTGTTTCAAATACTGTAGACGTAACATACACCGGAATTATGGTTGTTGTAGTTGCAGGAACAGTGACAACCTCCGTTGGTGTTGCTGTTACTACTTCAGTGATAGTCACGTATGTAGGACTCGATGAGGAGTCTCCAACGACAGTTGAGTATACTGTTGTATAAGCAGTTGTTTCTGCAGTGGTAGTCAACGTCACAAAGTTGATTTTAGTATTTGTGGCGTAAACAGTTTGCGTTGAGGTGGGTTGATCCGTTAATGTTACGGTGACAGTTTCTGCGTCGCATTGAGCTAAAGAATGTGCAGGATTAGTATATTGCGTCAGTCAAGATATCATCCAATCCATTATACACATACCAGTCTCGATCAGAGTCACAGTTGTATATATTGAGGACACAGCACCTCCATCAATGTTTACAATAGGATAGGACGTCTCAGCAGCAGCAGGAGCAGCAGCAACAGAGGTAGCTAAACTCAGCGCAAAGACGCACACTTTGAGAACGGAGCTCTTAATCATGGTGGCTATTATGATACCGAAATTTGTCTATTTTGTCGTACAGCAAAACAAAAGTCCCTGCAGAAGGACCCTTCGCACACGAGGGTCTCACCTTTATTTATACCCATCCTTCAGTTTGTGTCTCTGACTTACAGAATAGTCAAAGGAGGCTGGCAGGGTGCATTTTGTATAGGTAACTGTGCGGCTTATAGAAGCGTGCGGCTCAGACATTTACGAATCTGGTTAGAGAATCTACAGATCAGAGTTAGTGCGGCGTAAGATTGGTGAACAAGGGCTGGCGAACAACCAACTTTCAGAACTCGGAACCCAGCCATCTTCTCCGTTGACCAGCCACTCGCTGCCGTAGTTACGGATTCTGCCCAAAATTCTATCACGAGATTTTGGTTTGTTGGTAGCTTTAGCCTAATTGGTGTTGGTACCGGCAGTCATGTGGTCCCTGTGCTTTTGCCCTGCAGTTGACTAGTTTTGGGCAGAGCTAAATTGCTGCTCCACAACTCTACACACTGCACTCATATGCGAACTGTCAGCATCCCACCACCCGAATTCAAACTTTTGAATTACACTATATTGACTACTTCAGAAAAAAAGAAAAACCCATTACTACATTGCTTACCTCCAAAAACCAAATAAATCATAAAATACAAACAAAACACTATAGCTAAACAAATTCCATGCCGTCTGCCATTCTAATTTTAAGTAACACTAAAAAAGACATATTGCCAAAATGACAAAAATTAAACAAATCCCAAACAACCAATAATTTTGCTCCATTTGGTATTCTCCAAAGAACTAAACCGTATGTAATCCGCTAGATCCCTACGCTGGTATACACGTATCTGAGAGGAGCCATGAACGCTGGCAAACCACTAGCACCATCAGTGAAACCTTGACTTCTGGGATTCACACTAGCTGGCGGAATCGTGCTGGACGAGCTCATCATAGACATGGCAGAAGGTGTAGAGATTCCACCAGGTGTATTACTTGATAGTGACATTTCTCGTTCTGATTTCACATTTTCCTTCTCTAATTCAGTATCAACCTTACAAACTTCAGCGACTGCTTGTAAGGCATATGCGAGAGGATCGCTCACAGCCAACTCTTTTGATTTCCTCTCCTCTTCCTCCTGGGCAGCCCATTGTTGTGCTAAGATTTCATCCGCAACATACTTCGTGGCGGGTGAATGCATTTGCTGTTGTCTTCCAACCATGCTATTGCTTATCGGTATACCTGGCTTAATACTCTGGTCCAACTTGTCCTTTTTGAACGGAGGCTCGTCTGAAGCCGGACTGGCTTTCGCGTTCAAAGATCGTTTTCTTCCTGGAGGCAATTTTAATTGTGAAGCATCAATCTGAGTCGCCGTTGGTGTGTAAATCGGAACACCTTGAGGGCTAGCAGCAGGTAATCCAGCTGGTGACATTTTGGTCGACTGAGCCATCATCAAAGCTGGTGATGCCGGCGACCTGCCATTCATTGGCGCATTTGCCATCTGAAGCTGGACCGCATTGGCTCGCTGATCCGGTACTATTTGATTCATATATTGGTTAACGCCAGTAGGAACTGGTGTTGAGGTCTTCATACCCCGACGAGCTGCAGCCGCTCCACCATGAGGTGCAACACCAGTTTGCATTTGTCCTATTCCTTGTGCCGTCATGAAAGGTTGCTGCGATTGTGGCTGTTGAGGCGGTTGAGCCTGTTGATGCGAGACTACATTTGGAGTTCCCACAGTGCCTCTCTGTCTTATCTGAGCTTGTTGATTAGATTGACGCTGTTGCTGTTGTTGCTGCTGAGGAGAAATCATTCGGGCATTTGGATCAAACTGAATCGGTGGCTGTTGCTGCTGTTGACCATGCGGTTGCATTTGTGCTTGAACAGACATATTTTGAAATTGTGCTTGCTGTGGGCTTATTTGAAGAGGAAACTGTTGTTGAGGCTGTTGAGGTATCGGTTGTTGCTGCAACTGAGGGGTCTGGGATTGAGGTACAACCGTCTGCGCTGGCTGAACCATTTGCCCTTGAGGAGGTCGCACAACTCCAGTTTGCATGCCTTCAGCAGCTTTCTGACTTGTCCTGAAATAGGCAAAAACTTTTTTCAACTCGTTTCGAAATTTCATCATAGACTCTACGTTGAAATAATAAACACCGCGATTGAGTGCCTCTGCCTGCTCCTTATAGGTTAATTGCTGGATAAATATTAGCATATTGAGCAACGAGTATCTAGTTAGTTCCAACTTACCAATGAAATAAGACCTTTAGTAACAGCGTCATTTCTTTTCGTAATGTGCACCCATCTAGTCAACCGCTCTAATTGTCTGACACCTTCTTGTAACAGTAAAAATCCTTCTTTGACAGCTTTCTGATTCTCGGGAGTCAACTCAAGTGGCACCGGAGGTTGCCGAGATCTTGCCACTTCAGCAGCTAGTTGCTGAAGCCTTTCGATATCTTGCTTCTGCTGCTCTGAGGTCAATTCAACTTTTTGTGGTTCACTGTTAGGAATCATAGATTGCTGCTGCATCGATTGTTGAACGGGTTGCTGGCGTGCTACATTAGAAGAAGCCATACTAGACATTCGCATCTGGGGAGATATCATATTCTGCTGCACGTTGTGCGGTTGCTGCTGCTGGGGCTGTTGTGATTGCTGCTGTTGTTGTTGCTGCTGCTGTTGTTGTTGGCGTAGCTGAACATGTTGCTGTAGCTGCTTTTGCTGCGCCTCGAGCATCCATTTTTGCTGCTGTGATTGTTGATTGGGTATATTGTTTTGTAGCTGTACCGGGTTTGCTTGTTGTCTCTGAGGCGACTGACTCAAGATTTTATTGTTAAACATAATCTGCTGCTGCGAGTTCTGGTCATTTGGTAGATTCATGCTGTTCATCACTGGAGTGGTCTGCTGTGGAGCATACTGATGTGGGATATTCATTGAGGGCTGCTGAGTTTGCTGATTTGCCATCATATTTTGCATGTTCGTGGAATTTGGCTGTATCTGGTTCATGTTTCCTTGCTGAGGTTTGACCTGATTTGCCATTACTGTACTGCGCATCATTTGTGGAGATGAATCAGGTTTACGTCCCTGGCGAAGCTGCGCTTGCTGCTGTAGCAGCGCGGGACTTGTTTTCATATTTTGCCCCATGTTTTGCTCGGTTTGAATATCATTATTTGACTGCTGAGTGCCAGTTCCTATTATGGGCTGTTGTTGCGGCTGTAAATTGGGCGGCTGCTGCTGTTGCTGCTGTTGCTGCTGCTGTTGCTGTTGTTGTTGCTGTTGTTGCTGTTGTTGCTGCTTTTGTTGCTGTTGCTGGTTTTTGTTCTGCAGCTGTTGCATAAATGCGTTACGGAGAATCTGCTCGTGCTGCGCATAAACACTTTTGACCGTAAGCATTTTGTCTGGAGGTACTGCTCCATTTTTAACCATAGAAGAAATCTGTGCCCACATATCAACTCCTGCCGGAAGAAACGGTAATGATTTTAATAGTGACGGTGGAATTTTGCTCCGTGAAAGAATGTTTTTAATTGGGTCTGTCTGTCCATTCAACGCTGGTCCTTGTCCAGAGGCAGGGCGACCACCAGCCGGCAGGGCCATCTGGGATGGATTACCAGACTGTTGCGGCAATTGTTGCTGCATCATTAAGCGTTGTTGAATTTGCGCTTGCTGTTGTTGTTGTTGTTGTTGTTGTTGCTGCTGCTGCTGCTGTTGTTGTTGTTGTTGCAACGTGTTCGGATTAGAAGTGTTATTCAACATTTGACCCCCAGGCCGACTCTGCAGTTGTTGCTGACCCATAGGCTTCCCTGATTGTAACTGATTCGGTTGACCCATCTGTTGCTGCTGTACACCCTGTTCCTTTTGCTGCTGCATCTTTTGCTGGAACATTAGCATTTGTTGTGCTGAAACATTATTTCCACCATTATTGTTACCACCGCCGAAATTGGGGGCTTGTAACGAGGGGCTTTCCTGTTGACCGGAAGATTGTCCACTACCTTGGGACTTTGTTTGCAAAGGGAGTTGTTGCGATTGCAATTGCTGTTGTTGTGGCTGCTGCTGCTGCTGCTGCTGCTGTTGTTGTTGCTGTTGTTGCTGTTGTTGCTGTTGCCTCTGTTGAAGCGCCAGTAATATATTCTGCAATTCGGCAGGATTGGCGGACCGGGCAGCGTGTCCAGGGTATTGTTGATTCAGTAGATGCTTTATTTGAGCAAATTGCTGCTGTTGCTGAGGTGACATATTTGCTGCATTTGGGGGTAATCGTTGATTCTGCTGGGCACCCAACAACTGCTGAGCTACAAACCGTTGAGCGTTTTGATCGTTCTGATTATTGACGGTCTGTTGCTGAGATATGTTTTGCTGCTGTGCCTGTTGAGATGGGTCTTGATTGCTTTGTTGCATGGTACGTTGCTGTTGTTGCTGTGACATCGCTTGACGCAATGCATTGGGGTATGAACCGGCAATGTTGAAACCACCGCCCGAGACATCTTGCTGAGCCGATTGCTGCTGTGGTTGCAACTGTGGTTGCTGCTGTGGTTGTGGTTGCTGCTGTGAAGGAATGTTAGGCATACCCTGCTGGAATTGAGCAACAGGATTTACCTGCTGCGGCTGCTGGTTCATAGGCATCATTGAGAACATATCGTCCTGCTGTTTTCTGTTCTGCTGAAGAAACTGAGTCTGCTGCATGGGCATCTGCTGTGGCTGAGGTTGTTGTTGCTGTTGCTGCTGTTGTTGCTGCTGCTGCTGCTGCTGCGGTTGCTGCGGTTGCTGCTGCGGTTGCTGAGATTGCTGTGGTTGCATCATTTGCTGTTGTTGCTGTTGTTGCTGCTGAGCAAGCTGCTGCTGGCGACCTACAGCAGACGCACGTACTGCCTCTAGGCGGTTTTTGATTATTTGGATATAATCATCCTGAACAAGGAGTCAATACCGAGCCAAAAATTCCAGCTTTGAAGCTAGATCCGACATACCTTGGATTGAGCATTTATATAAGCCTGATTTTCGATCTGGGAAGCAAAATGCAAAAGGCGCTCTTTGGTTCCACTTGCAGCATACCGGCTAAGGGTCGTAGCACTAAATAAGGAGACAAGTAAGTGGAGTGCTCGAGGAAAGCGCTTAAAATACGCACAGATTGGCAATGTAGTGTTGGCGTCGGGCCGCAGTTAGCCCATCGCGCCAGTTTTCGCCAGGTAACTGCTGGCGGCCGCCAGAAGAGTTCATCAAGAAGGAACTCGAGAAAAAGGAGGTAAGGATACCGACGGGGAAAAGAACTGGGATCGGAGACAGAGAAATACTTCGGGAGTAAATACACAAACCGGAGAGACTAGCACCAACTCATTTCGACGGGGGGGGCGGACTACGGCGGTCAAAAATCAGGGTGAACGGCGACGGCCCTAGCCCTTGCGCGGCGCCCTACGCCCACCTCGAGATCTGGCCGAGATCAATGATGAATGCAGGCGGCTTCTGAGGACATAAGCTGTGTAAGAATGGCTACGGCTTACTTCGAAGCAAAAGACTGGATTCTCACTGAACTACTACGTGGTGCATGAGCTCTGGCTGCTTCTGTCGAAACGAACATTATAGACCCTAAACCTACCCACGCCCAACTACGTAGAAGTTTAGAACAACCCGTTCGCACTTCGGTTATCTTGTTATTTCGGATGTCAAAGAGATCGTAGAAGTAAATCGGAAGTAGAAGCGGGTTGCTCGACTTTTAGTTACACGCGTTTGCCAACGCCCAGTCGTTTTGGATTTTCCAGCCAGAAACTGACACAACTCCGGGACGTTCTGCTTGCGATTAACGGTCGAACCACTGCAACGGGCTCGTTTTCGTTTTCAAGTATATCATCCTTCCGTAGACATGTGCTGAATGAACCGAACAAAGCGTCTCGTGCGATCGTGAGCAAAGGATTTTAATCACTTCTGTAGAAAAACTGCACAGCAATCCAAATTGCGCATTGTTTAATGATAAAGAGATGCAAGCCCGATGCGCCTTGCTTCGTAAAAGTCTGCGGCGTATTTTCTTTTATTTTTCTCTTGCGTGGAGGCTTTTAAAGCCACTAGCGCGCGCACTGCTGTTTATTTTGTTACTGAACAAGTCAAGACCCCTCTGATATGTCTCTTAGATCTGAGCTTAACGCATTTTTTTTTGTTTTCTTCCTCAGATCATCTTTTTGCCCATTCGCAAGCTGAAGCTTCAGCTTGCTCTATCTCTTGTCGCGACTCGCCTGACCGACGCGACGCTAAGCCGCAATCGTATGCGGCGCATGTCACCGCCGCAGCCGCTCGCTTGGAAAACTACGTCATATATTCTACCTGCTAATCTGTTGTTCACTTGACAAATCTACATTCACTTGAAAGATCTATATACTACCAGCAATTGAAGTAATAACAAATGAATATTGATAAACGCTCAAAAACTAAAACATGAGGCAAACTACAGTACAAGTGGATTAAAACTGAAAGTAAATAAAAAGCCTATATTCTCCGTAATACACCAGAGGTCTTTATATGAATAAACAACCCTTGCGCGCAGAAATTACACTCTGCTTTCATCCTTTCGTATTTAAAGTGTTGAGAACACAAATAGCTGCAGGTTCATTCAAATTAGCCGTCTGACTTAAATTCCCAGATAAAAGTTAGCACAAAACTTACATTGTTGGTCGCTGCAATCGCAATCGAGTCCTCGTGTGGGTGCCAGCTCATATGCAGAATCTTCTTGTTAAAATCAGTTTCCTCGTTGTCACGCCGAATCGGATTCAGTCCGCCCATCCCACGCCCTGATGGCGAAGAACCACGTAAGCCAGGGCTACCGTTTCCATTTCGCACGCCCCGGCCACCAATTGGTGCCGCAACTCCTACTCTTTTAGCTTTGAAAGCTGACTTATCTGCTTGTAAAACAACCTCTGTCTCCTCTGCCTTGCTGTCTGTCGCATTTGGATAGATCATAAAGTTATTGTTGTATGAACCCGTCACCACTGATTTTCCATCGCCCGAAAGTACAACCTCAAACTTATCGAAAATTGAGTCGTTGTCGTATGTATCGCACAATCTGGGACGTAGATGCTCGTGTATATTGATGGTTTTAATTGGATGCCGTTCCATAGCAACATCCCATATTTTGACCGTCAAATAATCTCGCGATACGATGTACCGTCCATCTGATGAAAATCGTACATCAGATATAGAAGAGATGATTTCTGAAAAAAAGGATCGCTCCTGAGGATCTTCATCCTCTTCGAACACTTAAAACAATTAGTTCTCGATTACGTTCGACTCATTTTAAGATTACTTACATTTGGCGTGGCTATCACAAAGAGCACTTTCACGCATATCTGCTAATTTGATAGTACCTTTGCTGGATGAGTATACAAAGTAGTTGCAGCTTGTCGGATGGAACTCGGCTGCTGTGATAACTTCGGTAAGTTCTTCCATGTTCGCAGGCTTAATATCCACAATATCTAGTAACCGGTTAATCCTCATTGTAAAGCAGAAACTATATCGACTTTTGCATACTAAAGCTCTGATCAGATATGTTCAGATTCCATAAGTTTATCCGAAGATCATCTCCTGAAATAAATGTCTCTCCGTCAGAGTTTACACTGATTGAATTAATGTGATATGCATGTGCGTTGGCGTAAATCCGCTTAGGAGTTGCTGCAATGATTGTGTCGTGTAAGGTCATTCTGGGTAGACGTAGCCTATCCAGTGCAATTGAACTCGGTAGACGACCGCTAACACTATCCGAGAGATTGTTCTCGGCTACCACTTTCAAAGACTTTTCGTAAATTTTCCATAGTTTGATTGTTTTGTCTAAAAATAAGATAGAATATTGATCAGCAAATTTTCTTGATTTTGCGCATCCAGAAAAATCAAAACAAACGATCGACATACCGTTAGTAGAAATTAAAAAGTGCGCTTGATTCGTTCTTCGACACCATTTGATTTTATTGATTTTCTCCTCAATCTCTAAAGACTTTAAATAGTCGAATTCTGGTTCGTGCGATTGGAACTCTGTGTGAAATTTATACTCGCATCCTTTTTTCTGTAATTATGAAAGATGAGGTTAGTATTTTGTGATTGTCAACCGGGTGACCGCAAGGTGATTTAAAACGTACATTTTCATTACGTTCAAAAAGTACAACGCGACCTCCTTTGTCACCTGTTGCTAGATAATTTCCAGTGTGATCGAACTCGACTGTGGAGATGATATCGGCTGCACAAAATCCATGTTAGACGCGTACAGTAATGCACAGATTATGACCAGCATATTTGTAGGAAAACCGTTCACCCAGAATCATTTGGGCTCTCCGAATATGCCGGCTGACTGTTTCGCGCGTAGAATTGCTACATACCTTCTGTGATATCTTCAGTATCACCTTTGTCTCCAAAGCACCTATATACGAGAAGATGCTAGGTCAGTTACTGACTTCAGAAAATTCCTGTATCCTCCCAAGCTTATTTCATAAAATTTCAGTGCCAATTGTTGTAAATCCATTGATCGCTCTTTAATTGAATGGAGATCAAAGACTGGAATCGACATGACAAATTTATGCCTCTCGTGGCATCACACATGACACTCCTACATCCCACAAAAACCAAGGTCCAGAACAACGCTTAATACTTTCCCAGAACAGAGTTTCCAATTTAATATCAGAACAGGGTGACATACTGTGCAAATTTCCAAGTATGCATATGGCCGTCAGGACCTTCAACCATTCTAGACAAACTTGAGCTCAAAAAGTTGGGATCTCGGCGATTGAAATTATTCAGTAAATCAATAGCTTCTCTAATAATTCAGAACACTATATCGCCCACTGATTATGCAAAAAAACACGATAGGCAATCAGGTTTGCAAAACTATATGATAGCAGAGAAATGGTGATGCTGAGCTTTGTTAGCAACGTGCTCGCGTTCAGTATGACCGCATTGTTGATACACTTGTGCCAAAATCACGTGTCCACGCATTTGTCTGGAAACCTGTCGTAACGAGATCAAATTCGGGACGAGTTCTGTAGCGCAAATCAAAATACTTGAATGTGAATGATCTTAAAAGGAGAAAAAGTAAAACATTGTAGGACTGAAAGGAAAGGTTTAAACTATTTTTAAAATTAGAACTACTATATTTATTCCAGATTTCTCTATAAGGAACAACAACTAAAAATCGGGCAGACATTCGAGACAAAAAGTGAAAATACCTTTATTATGATTGAACAACCTCGAAGCCATCGATTGATATAGAGATGTTATCTTACTGTTTGATGTGGATACAAGATTAGAAGTAAAGACGGCCAGGCACGAGTTGAAGTGTTTCTTCGTCGTCATTAAGCGTTATGCAACCATATTATATTTCAGAAATGATTTGCATACTATCGTGCATAGAACGAATTGCTGGACACAAGTAGCTGATCTATCTTAAAAGAATGATTCTATGAAGTTAGGACATCCGACAAATCGCCTCTACCTGCTGCGGCTTCTCCCCGCACTGTTAACCCCGCGCTCCAATTTGTCCCTCTCCCAGCTTCATTTTCGATGTCCGCCCATAACAGTCCTAGAGACAGGATTCCCGAAGATGCAGGCAAAGCTAAAGGCAAAGGTAAAGACAAAGCGGAGGTGAACCCAAACGAGCCCAAATCAAGCTCATTTGCTGCGTCGGCTGCAACATTGCTTTCGTCTTTCGCTACACCTTCTGCCGTATCTAGTTCATTGTCTGGCAGTAACCGAGAAAAAGGAGGATCATCGGGGATACAAAGATCAGCTGGCAAGCTTAATGAATTAAATGAGTTTCTGCCGTCTACTTCCGGGTCGGCCTCAAATATTACTTCTTCGTTTCGCGCAGACTTCACCGGACTAGAGGAAGCATCGGTCTCTAGCCAAAATGCCCAGAATCATTATCAACAATTTACAGAAACTCAAGCATTTGTTCCAGTAACTAATTATGCCGAAATTTCAGCATCGAATCAAATATATTCAAACCCCAATGATGGAGATGAAGTACTAGCATTTTTGTCATCGCCAAATACAACGGAGCAGATCTACAGTCCGGTACCTGATACCGCACGACGTGAAGCAGCACCCACCCCCGCGGAAGCAGGTTACAACCAAATTCTAGCCGATGCGCAAGCTGTGACCGATCCAACCGAATATCTCCTCTCAACTAAAAACTATACAGAAGAGGTGTGGGGAGATGAGTGGCCTGAGCTACAGCTTGCAAAGGTAGATTTGGACAATGGAAATTCGGAAAAAGCAAGGGAAAGAGTACAAAATATTCTTGGGCGCATCAAGGCTCGATTATGATGATTGACAGTCGAGCTCTCATAGAATAGCTGTCTTATCTTGCCACATAAAAGAACCAATTTTCTCCTTACAAAGAATGTGTTTCACTCAAATTCAAATATTATTAATAAAGTATCGTAAACTCCAACCCATGATTATCCTCATTCATTAGTCTATTGGTTTTCAACGAGATCACCGCATAGCAAGTATTTTCCGGCAAAGTGGTTTTCCCACTCGTTCAACGAATTAATTTCCTCTGGAGTTAGATCATCTAATTTATCCAATGGCTTATCAATATCCGTGAGCATGTCTTGCTTATGTTAGTATTATTGATGACAAACACCATATCATGCAGTCATCACATACCTTCATCAAAACTACCCTTTGCCAATCCCCGAGACGCATCACGCCCAGCAAAATTACTAACACCAGTAAGCACGATTGTCATAGTCTCAAAAAGCAAACGTACCTGTATGGTCCTCCAGGTCCATAGAATGACCGCCCAGCAGTGACATCGTAAACCTTTCCTCGTATGCCCATAAGCACTCGTGGCTCATCAACCCCATTAAACGGCGCCAGTGTCTTTGGAGTATATGTTTTGTAAACTATAGGTTCAGGTTTTGATGCTGCCGCACGCTGTGCCCGTTTATGTTCATGATCCAACCGTAGCGACGGAAAGATTATTCGGTATATCTGGTACACGCTAAACAGCACCAGGCATAGATTGAGGAGAGGTATGTATCGAGGAGTTTCTCCAACGGGCGACACAAGTGATTGCGCGTATATTGACCTCAAAGTCTCTAACTCTACCATTTCTGCTGTTGCAATTATTAAGATTACAATTTGAGAAAGTAAACACGGATCGGTGCTGGTTTGCGGGGTCGCTTACAGCGTGGTAATATTTAATTCATGATCATTGAAAATTCGAGCCGCTGCATAATTTGAAAAGCACGTGAGATTTATGCTCTAGTGTAGAATCTCATCTGGAAATTGCAGAAAATCAATACCTTCAGACGAGGAAATCACTTTGGATGACCATCAATGGCGGTTCCTCAGTTTCGCACAAGTATCAATGAATATCTTGAGGGTCTTCCGGAGACAGTGCTGATGCGCTTGTATTCTTCAGTGAGTCAATTGTTACTAGATCAAGCGAGGATTAAATTACTGACTATTTGTTCCTCAGCCCGCAACATGTCTTGCCATATTCAGATTACAGCCGTCTATGGCTCAATTATTCGTTATGTCAGTTTTGTTTAACGAGAAGCCGTTTCCACTTGCAAAGTTGAATGCATGGGTCCAAGACTCGAGTCGCCAGTAAGTTTTGATTAGATCCAAATTATATGCTAGTATCTAAAACAATTTGACTCTAGGAAACAGTATGAAGCCATGGAAAAATTACGCAGTATGCATATCATTCACGAAAGTGGTGGAACGATTGTGCTTCAGAAGACCTTTAGAACAAGTTTGCGAAATGCGATCACAGGAGGGTAAGTTTCTACAATTTTATATTTTGATCTACAAAAGACTCTTGATCTGACCATCTTTTGATTTAAAGAGGAACAAATAACTCTTTCGGTATTCCTTGCGATACTGAGGACAAGCATAAAGTCGACATAAAGTTTCTGGACGAGCATGCAAATTCACAATGGGAACTAATTTTACATTACATGGTTGGTACTGGCACTGGTCGAGCGCCAAATAGTGGTGTTCTTCAGCTACTGAAAAGAAGCGGTCTGATGGAGGGAAAGTAGGTAACATAAATCGGCTGTAGTTTACAAAAAAACTGACGATCTAGTCCACCTGCAACGATGCGAATAACCAACGCTGGCTTTCAATTTTTACTTCAAGACGTCAAAGCGCAAATCTGGACTTTATTACTTCAATATTTGAATATGTCTGAAGATCTTCAAATGGACGCAGTCGAAGTGTTGCACTTTTTATTCATGTTGGGTAGCTTAGAATTAGGACAAGATTATTCCCTTACGGCTTTGAGTCCTACCCAACAAATTATGTTGGATGACCTTCGTGACTATGGCCTAGTTTACCAACGCAAGTCTTCTTCGCGTCGGTTTTATCCAACTAGGTTAGCGACCACTCTCACATCTGATGCAGCGGTTTTGGTATCAGCTTCTGCCAGTATGGATTCGGCTATGAGTAAGCCTGATAGCGAGTCTGGATTTGTTATACTGGAAACAAATTTTAAGGTATATGCTTTTACGGACTCGCCTTTACAAATTGCAGTGTTGAACTTATTTGTACATTTGAAGTCGCGATTTTCAAACATGGTTACGGGACAAATCACTCGAGAGAGCGTGCGAAAGGCATTAATCAATGGTATCACGGCTGATCAAATTGTCGCCTATCTGACAGTACATGCTCATCCACAAATGCGCAAAGCAGTTCCATTACTACCGCCTACTGTTGTTGACCAAATCAAGCTGTGGCAACTTGAATTGGAGCGTATGAAGACAGTAGAGGGATATCTATTCAGTGATTTCAAGAACGGAAACGAATATGACGTTCTTGCTAACTACGCAAAAGATTTGGGTGTTTTGGTGTGGGAGAACAGAAGTAAAGGACTTTTCTTTGTCACAAAAGAAGGCAATCAGCAGATTGTTGACTATTACAGAAGAAAAATACAGGGTCTCGGTTAAGAGGCAGAGCGGCGCACCTTATATTTTGTAGATTAATGTTCTGTGGATTGCATTTAATGGAGTTTTGTTTCTTTTTATGTTGTATTACTATTATATCTGGAAGACTTGTCAAGCATTAAAGATCTGCGCAGCCTCAAAAAAGCTACAAAGGCTAGACATTCGCCACTTTGGCTGGACATTGATATCCCAAAGCGGTATCAGGTTTGTGGAGAAAGCCCTAAGCCTGTAGACTCGGCGACGCGTCGCTACGAACGCACATTCGTGTGCATGCTCATTTCAATATTTAGAGCTCAGTCTGAGAGTCAGATTAGCTTGTGTAAAAGTCTGGTCGTTTGATTTTAGCGGGGTGAATTGCTAAATAGTAAGTGGGAAGCACAATAAGGGTGATCGCGAAGAGTGAGTAAGAAACCCTTTAACGATTAGATAAGACTGTTAGAGCATCTGCCTTATTAAAACGGAAGCACTTCGCAGATGCCACCTTCGCTTTCTGCGCAGTCTGAACCACTTCTTGACTCGCAGGTAGCAACAACTTCACCGGCTTCTTCCGTTCGACTTCTGCCAAAGCGGAAGACTCCTGCAACTTCAATTGCGAGCTCTGACGTGCTCGGCAACTCTACTACAGCTACTAGTACCGCTGAAGGCCGATATCAGTATAACTTGGGTTCCAACGATAACGATATTGATACTGATATAGAATCTGATCGGAGATCTACTGATTCGAGTAATTCTGCAACTTCAGCAGTATTTGAACATATCGATTCAGCAACAAACTCGTTACGAATTGCTAATTTCTTTCGTCCAACTGTTCCTGGCATCGGCACTCCACCAAACACCACACCTCCTGTCCAACACCAGTCTTCCTTTGGTGTTTTTCCAACTCAGGGGCTTTCTTCCGGTATTCCGGGAAACGTTGGTATTCAATCTCCTTCTCTGAGATCTAAATCATCCAATCTCTCGCTTGCTTCTTCGTCTCTAAGTAGCAGACCTCCAAGTATGGCTCCTACTACCAACAAGCTCTCATCCAAACTTCGTGGCAAGCCTACTTCTGGCCAACCTGGAGCTCCGTCAATTGCTGAGTCTGAGCAGTTACTTCTTTCGTCTATTAATTCTGAAGGCTATCAAGATGAAGCCGATGCTTCGGTTGTTGATCTGGAGCGCGGAAATCAGTCAAGCGAGCCTGCTGCTGCTCTTAATAATGGTGCCGCCGGCGCTGCTGTTCAGTCTCTCAATGCTCCTGGTATTCCCGCAGACGATGAGGATGATTCGAATGAACAACCTTATGTCCCTTCAGACGATGATAGAAAGAAACGATTCACTAAACGAATTTTTCTTGGTGTATTAGGCGGTCTTAGTGTACTTTGGGTTATTGGACTCATTTTCTATCTTGTGACTTCTCTGCGCCATAAAAATGATATAGTGCCACCTGACGATAATGACTACTATGGCGGTGGAGAGCGACTCATAGAATTAGACGACGTTTTGAATGGTACATTTAGAGCTAGGCGCGTCTCTATTGCATGGTTAGATGACGGAATTCTTGGTCATGATGGTTTGTACGCCGAAAGAGACGAGTCAGGAAAGATGTTGGTTGGAGACTACTCAGGTGCCACAATTGACGGAACAAAGACAATCATTGATTCGTCAAACTTCACTTATGAAGGTTCAACTTATCAGATTGCGAATGCATGGCCCGGAAAAGGCTTGAAGAAAGCGCTGTTGTTGACCAATCCCAAGAAGGTGAGTATGCTTCTGTCGAATTTATTTCTTAGGTGCTAACTTCAAAAAGAATTGGAGACATTCGTACTTTGGCATGTACTGGATTCTGGACGTTGACACTAAGAAAGTGACTCCACTTATCCCTGGAAATTTGATTGATAATGTTCGTATTGCAAAATGGAGTCCCACTGGCGATTTAGTTGCCTTTGTTCTTGAAAACAATCTTTATGTTTGCAATGTGACTGATAACAACTCTGTCAAACAAGTAACTGCAGATGGTGACAAAGATTTGTTTTATGGTATTCCTGATTGGGTCTATGAAGAAGAGGTCTTCTCAGGAAATTCTGCTCTGTGGTGGGCCGACAGCGGCAAGTACCTTGCATTTTTGCGCACTAATGACTCAATGGTTCCTGAGTACTCAATTCCATATTTTGAGCAGCATCCCATTGAAGAAGGCTCGTATCCAGAGATGGTTGATATCAAGTATCCAAAAGCAGGATACAGTAATCCTATCGTCGAGTTGATGTTTCTTGACATTTCATCATACGAGGTTTTCCTTCCAGAGGTCAAAGACACCCGCAATCTAGCAGATGACGATCGCCTTATTACAGAAGTTGTTTGGGTTGGCGAGAAAGTTTTAACCCGTCAGACAAACCGGGAGAGCGATTTGCTTAAAATTGTTGTTATTGATCCTGCATCCCGTTCTGGGTTGGTAGTGCGAGAAGAAGACGTAAGCGGTCAAGACGGTGGATGGTTTGAAGTCACTCATGACACTACGTACATTCCAGCCAATGCTAGTCAAGGTCGTGCTCAAGATGGCTACATTGACACTGTCATTGTTGATGGATACAACCATTTGGCTTACTTTGAACCAATCGATGCCAAAACTCCTAAAACTATTCTTACTAAAGGAGACTGGGAAGTTGTCGACGCGCCATCTGCAGTCGATCTTTCAAGTGGAACGGTGTACTTTGTTGCAACGAAAAAAGATCCTACTGAAAGACATGTTTACTCCGTGAAGCTTGATGGCACTGATTTCAAGAATATCACTGATGAATCCAAGGATGGCTATTATTCTGTGTCTTTCTCAACAGGTGGCGGTTATCTCTTGCTCTCTTACAATGGCCCAGATGTGCCGTCTCAAAAGCTTCTCAGTCTGCGTGATGGCAGTGAGACAATAATCGAGGAGAATAAAAAGCTGAAAGAGACTCTTTCTGGCTATAAGGTGCCGAATACTATTTGGGAGCAGGTAACTCTTAGTGACGGACTAGTGGTGAATACTTTTGAAATACGGCCAAAAGATTTCGACCCCACAAAGAAGTATCCCGTTCTCTTCCATTTGTATCAAGGACCCGGCAGTCAAACGGTCGATAAACGATTTGCAATCAATTTTGAAACTCATATAGCAAGTCAAAAAGATGCGATTATCGTGTCTGTAGACGGTCGTGGAACAGGTTTCATGGGCCGAGGATTCCGAGCGGTTGTTCGCGACAATTTGGGATACTGGGAAGCGCATGATCAAATTCAGGCGGCACGTATTTGGGCATCGCGATCATATGTGGACACCTCACGAATTGCCATTTGGGGATGGAGTTATGGAGGTTACATGACTTTGAAAACTCTTGAGCAGGATGGAGGAAATCTTTTCTCGTATGGTATGGCTGTAGCTCCTGTTACTGATTGGAGGTTCTATGATTCAATCTATACGGAACGATACATGCACACACCACAGCATAACTTTGCGGGATACGATGGAGCTGCTATCAAGAATGTTACGGCACTGAAAGGAGCAGAGAGATTCTTGGTGATGCACGGAACGGGTGATGATAACGTGCATTTCCAAAACACGCTTGCTTTGCTCGATAAATTTGATTTAGAACAGGTCGAGAATTACGATATGTACGTATTTCCAGACTCTGATCACAGCATCAACTTCCACAACGGAAACAAGATTGTGTATGATCGGCTGGATAGATGGATTGAGCTTGCGTTCTCGGGTGCATTTGTTGACAAGATGAGCAGCATATAGCCATAGTGAGATGTTGTTTCGTGTAGATTAGTATATAGTTTTGGTTTATAAGTGGTAGATGTGATGTGAGTCTATAAAAGGGGCAAACTTGTTAGAGCAGTTTTACATTCGAGAGTGATAGGTCAACGTTATGTTAGAAAAGACGCAATTCTCAGCGCGATTCTCAACGCAATGTTTAGAAGGTATATTCTTTATTAAAAGAAAGATGCTAAATACTCCAAATCATAGTAAAAACCCATTTCGCATAAACGAGATCAATAATCTTAGCCCGCCGCGAATTAATGCCACAGATTCTTCAGCGTGATCACAGCTGACGAACCTGACAGTCTCAAATGAACTTCATGCATTTATTGACACATACGATTCAAATTCAAGCGAGAGGTTGATAATAGATACTTAACGCTTGTGGTGGTTGACGGCGTCACACCAGAAAGCGGTCTTGTCACCATCGCCCCAGAAGAAACTAAATAAGATCCGCGGTTAGTACGGATTCAAGTTGAATGGAACAAAACCAAAACTGTAGAAGAACATACTCTTTGTTGCGGACGTTGAGGTAGGCGAACTCGTTAGGAGCAGAGTCCTCGTCGTAGTGCTCGCCCTCGTGGAGGAGATGGCCGATGTGGGCAGACTCCTGCTTGTAGGAACGGTAGAGAGCACCGATGCAGAGAGGAAGCGCGAGGAAGAGCGAGATCTTGTACCAAAGGCTGGCGGTGGAGCCGGCGTGCTCCTCGACGGCAGCCTGCTCCTCGAGAAAAGCCTTCGCCTTCTCGGGATTGGGCACGTAGATAGGGTGGTAGCTGCGGACCGAGTTGACCAGAAGTTGTCGCGCGGGACGAACAGCAACAGGACGCGCGATGCGGGCACGGAGAAGAGACGACATGGTGGACGGCGGAGACAGACGTGATTTGAGTTGACTTATCAACAAGCACAAATTTGTCCTGGGAACCAAGCAGCCGATGAACCGTCTTTGCGCGGTGGTGTGGTCAAATTCGTGACTTTCGCTGTGAGTCTGTGATTCGTGATCCGCCAATATGAGCGCAGCTGTCTGTGGTTAGGGCCCAGGCGTCGGAACCAATCGCGAGTCGCGACGGCGCGCCCCGAAAATCTTTGGTGCGTGGTCGCTGTACCCTTTTCTCTCGCTCTCTTCGCTCCGCTCTCCTTCTCTCCACCTCTCCTCTTCGTACTCTCTCCGTCTGTCATCCGCAATGCTTTCCCGCTCTGCTCTCCGCCAGACTGCTCGCGTCGGTGTCGCCGTCGCTGCTAAGCGTGTCGTTCCTGCCGTACGTTTTCCCCCGTTTCCGCAGCATTGCGCTGCACTGTTTTTTTGTCGAGCTAGACAGTCTTCCGATCCTTCCTTTTCCTCGCCTTCTTCCTCGCAATTGACCCCGATTTCTTTTTCGCATCTGTTTTTGCAACTTCATTGAGCTGCTTCGACTTCCATGAGTTTTTTTTCGGACGCAAAAAGTCACGAAAATGAGCAATTGGGCCAGTGCGGTCCGCGGTCGAGATCCTGGCATAAATTTTCTAGCTTATACAGTGTGTCTTTTGCTACTGTTTTGCTCAGCAATCTCAATTTTGATTTTTTCATTCTTTATGCAGACTCAACATTTTCATAAAGAAAGGCTGTTTCTAGAGTCTTTTTACGATGTCAATTGCGGAAGAAGGTTCGGAATGGAGGACTCGGATACTCTCACGCTTTTGCTCAGAAGTTTTTTCTTGATGGAGCCATTCGCTGATATTTTTTATTTTCTAGATTGCTCGTGCTCCCGTCTGCGTTCGTGGATACGCCGATGCTAAGGCTGGTCCCACTGAGGTTTCCTCCATTCTTGAGGAGAGAATAAGAGGTGTCTCTTCCGACGCCAACCTTGCCGAGACTGGACGTGTCTTGTCTGTTGGGTTAGTAGCCATTTACTATGCGTTTGAAAACTCCGGACAGCTCCTCGTTATTCAGCTCTAGTTGATTTGATCAATTGTCGTATGCGTGGTCATTTTTCCCGATTTTCGGAATTCTTTGAATTCTGAATCTCTGTGTGCGATTACGACACGACAATCACTAGGAACTGAGAATTTGGTGGTACATCGGTTAATTTTAACATCATCTAACGTTACTAGTGACGGTATTGCCCGTGTCCACGGTCTTAACAACTGCCAGGCTGAGGAGCTTATTGAGGTACGCATTTTAGTCGCTCCGAAAACAATTGATTCTAACGGTTTTCGTAGTTCGCCTCTGGTGTCCAGGGTATGGCTCTTAACCTCGAGGCCGGCCAGGTTGGTGCTGTGCTTTTCGGTTCTGACCGTCTTGTCAAGGAGGGTGAGACTGTCAAACGTACTGGAAAGATTGTTGATGTCGGTGTTGGTCCCGCCCTTCTCGGACGTGTTGTCGACGCTCTCGGTCAGCCCATTGACGGTAAGGGACCTATTGATGTCGCTGAACGTCGCCGTGCTCAGGTCAAGGCCCCTGGTATTCTTCCCCGACGATCCGTCTACGAGCCCATGCAGACTGGTCTCAAGTCCGTCGATGCCCTTGTCCCTATTGGACGTGGTCAGCGTGAGTTGATCATTGGTGACCGTCAGACCGGCAAGACCGCTGTCGCTCTTGACACTATCCTTAACCAGAAGAGATGGAACGACGGTGCCGACGAGTCCAAGAAGCTTTACTGTGTCTACGTTGCTGTTGGTCAAAAGCGTTCCACCGTTGCTCAGCTTGTCCAGACCCTTGAGCAAAACGACGCTCTTAAGTACTCCGTCATTGTTGCTGCCACTGCCTCTGAGGCCGCTCCTTTGCAGTACATTGCTCCCTTCACTGGTTCCGCCATTGGTGAGTGGTTCCGTGACAACGGCAAGCACTCTTTGATCATCTTCGACGATTTGTCCAAGCAGGCTGTTGCCTACCGTCAGATGTCCCTTTTGCTTCGTCGTCCCCCTGGACGTGAGGCTTACCCCGGTGATGTCTTCTACCTTCACTCGCGTCTTCTTGAGCGTGCCGCTAAGATGTCTGAGAAGCACGGTGGTGGTTCCATGACTGCTCTTCCCGTCATTGAGACTCAGGGTGGTGATGTCTCTGCTTACATTCCCACTAACGTCATTTCCATCACTGATGGTCAAATTTTCTTGGAAGCTGAGCTGTTCTACAAGGGTATCCGACCTGCCATTAACGTCGGTCTTTCCGTCTCTCGTGTCGGTTCCGCTGCTCAGGTCAAGGCCATGAAGCAGGTTGCCGGTTCGCTCAAGCTTTTCTTGGCCCAGTACCGTGAAGTCGCTGCTTTCGCCCAGTTCGGTTCTGATCTCGATGCTTCCACCAAGCAGACTCTTAACCGTGGTGAGCGTCTTACTCAGCTTCTCAAGCAGAAGCAGTACTCTCCTTTGGCTGTCGAGCAGCAGGTTCCTGTCATCTACGCCGGTGTTAACGGATACCTCGACAACATTCCCCTCGACAGAATTGAGGCTTTTGAGACCGAGTTCGGCTCTTACCTCAAGACTAACGAGTCTGCTTTCTTGGAGGAGATTGCCACCAAGGGAGAGCTCTCCGCTGAGGGTCTCGCTAAGCTGAAGAGCGTTACCGAGTCTTTCGTCTCTACCTTTGCTTAAGTGTGTTTTTTATCAATTGGAATGTAATTAGGCATAAAAAGGTGTGTAGAGAGGGAGGAGTGGTTTAAGGAACTAGTAAATCGAAGATAGGCGCACTTTTTTTATGATGCGCGACTAAGAGAGTAATTTTGTTATCTTTGTTTTTAGAGGAAAGTGCCTTTTGTTTAGTTTGTCTAGATTCCGAAACATTTATAAATTGGCATTTTAATACTCTCTTGCTCGAATTTCATGTAGAGTTGTTTGTATTGTTGACCCAGAAATGAGTAACTTACAACAGATCAACGATTGCGCACCGATTGTAATTGTCAAGAGTTGTAATTATTGGTGACATAAAGTTTTAAAATCCTAAATTTGCGATACGGCAGGTGGTATTTCGCGTAGTGTGGAAATGAAGTTATTAAGGTTGTTGCAGTAATGTTCCGCAGCGCACGGGGAGACATCTGACTCGGCTAAGATCTCATCGGCTCAGACCGTCCTTCTCCACCTTATTTTCCCCCCATCCTTTTCCGCCTTTATTTATCGCTTCGACCAATTTTGACCTAGTACTTGTTGTTTGATTGAAATAGCTTAAATTGCGGCAAAATGGGAGTTTTGAATTTAGAAGACCAATTGTCATTCTATATGGCTTATCATAGTATGCATCTCAACGGAAATGTGTCACTAGTTTGTTTGCTAACGTGCCGTTTTTAAACTAGACAACGAAGTGAATGTATGGATTCACACTATCTGTGTGCCCTTGATTTTATTCAGCTCTTTTCTTTTAGCAGCAAATACAGGAACCTTGTTCCCGATCTTTCACAGTTACGCTGATGCATATGCCAATCTGGGTGTTCTTGCAAGTATAGGCTATGCAGTCTTTTATATTCTTCTCGATCCATACGTCGGCGCTGCTGTGGCTCCTATAGTGTTAGGATTTGGATACTTCTCTACCAAGTTTGTGATGGATTATGGTGCGCTTGCAAATTACATTGGTGGAGCGATCTTTATTGTGTCATGGATTGCGCAGTTTGTGGGACATGGTGTATTCGAGAAGCGAGCGCCTGCATTGTTTGATAATTTAGTGCAAGCTTTGGTTCTCGCACCTTTTTTTGTAACTTATGAATTTGTTTTCAAGTATGGATTTCATAAGGATTTGCAGAAGCGCTTGGATATCAGAGTTAAAGAACGAATCAGGGAATTCCGTGAGAAAAAGACTGGAAATCGTGTGGCTGTTGATACGAAATAATGAATACGTTGATTTCTTTTTGATATTCATCGAAGCTAACGAGATCTGTATGCGTTGAACGTAATTTGTGTTATGACTGAGTTGGTAGGGATTTATGGGATGGCTCTGAAGCTTGATTGATACTCTGTGGTTGGTCATGATTGAAGCGATGCAGTCATTTGGAGTTAGGGTAGTTTTACAAGAAAGATAGCGTAAAACCTATTGACTGTTTAAGTCTTCTTGACGCTTTGATTTGTTATTTTTTATTCTTTTGAATTTTTCTATTTTTTCGAGATAAAGTGTGAGTGTGAGAGAAAACGGACAGGCGATACGCTTTGACACGATGTTATTCTTAAGATCAACAGAGGTTTATTTTTAAATATTTTACAGATTTTATTCTGTCAAATGCAATCAAGACAGTTTATTGTACAAATGCAGCTGACTTGTTTCAAAGCTCTGCGTTGCTGCTTATTGAGTAATACTTCACTTCCTATATAGTAAATAACTGCCGCGTATTTGTGTCAGTATTCCCTGTTTGGTGATAACAGCAATTTTAGATTATATTTCCACCGCTGAGGTAGCGCCTGAAACCTGCAACCGAACATAGAAGGGGCGTTAAGCGTTAATACTGCATATAAAGGTGACAATTATGTGGTGACAGGTATACCAACAAGTGTGACGTGGTTTTTATGCAATCCGTTAATCAGAAACGTATTAGATTTTGATGGCAAAGGAAAATTTATTAATTTTTATTTATTATTTAATTTTTCAACCCTTGTTGTTGGATGCACAAATCACAGTTGTTTTCCCGTTGTTTATGGATCTTGAACAGTGCTGGGCATAAATGAAATGAAATGACGGTAATCTATTTGGAAACGAATCTGATAAGAGCTAAAACATAAATAATAATATATGAAAACCTTATGGAATATTTCTTCGAAGTTTTGAGAACTCTCGGATACCAACGCGGAAACATTTGAAGTTTTCGATGTCGGGAGGCTTTTATCACAGATATATTATTCCAAGGTGACAATAGTAGGCTGCATGAAGCCACGATGACCCTTTAAAACCTTGATACTTTCATTCGTATGATTAGCTTGTTAACCAAATTTTCCAACTAATAATTTAAAATTTCTTGTAATGATTAAATGCAAGATACACTAAATGTCTTTTATTCTTACCGAAATAATAAATTCTAATAATGTGATTGGTCACAGTCGATCAGGAACGAGGGATTACATGTTTTAAGCCACGCGAATAATCTCGTTTAACGGCAATGAAGAGCGTTTCACGACACGCAGTTTACACTGTTAAATAGCTGAGATTTGGCAGACTTGAACGCGCGCATTTGTCGCCGATCAGACTCGGAGCCACGAAGCGAACTGCGAAATTATTGTATGATTTCACTTTAGCTATCGCAACGACGACGGCGACGTTTGTTCCGCAAAGGCTTATCGCAACGTTAATTGCTGCAGATCGCTTGAGCTGGTCATGATTTGGTCATTTAAATGAAACCAAACAAATTGTAGTAAACAAGCATAAACCAAACCAGTTTGAAATTTATGTATATAAATAATCTCTGTTAAATTCTGTCTGAAGAGTACAAAAGCAAGCGTAATTCTATATATTCATTGCGACACGAACCAGGCACAAACAACATTTAGCAAAAAAAAACAAAAGAAACAATACAAAGCAAAGCAAAAATACCCAAGCAACTCCCATTCCCACGTGTCAACAGCTGATTTATGCTGCTTCTCACAGAAAATACCAAACGATAATAAAAACAAAATAACAGAAACAGACCCTTTGCCTAACCTCCTTTTACCCTTAGCCAAAACAAACACAAGAACCGCCCACTCTCGTCTCCACATTTTTTCCACTTCTCCACGTCAAATTGAGACATTATCATTTCTTGCATTCTAATTCTAGTAGCCAGTGAGCCGATCGGCCCCGCCAACTTTAAAATACTCCCGTTCTATTGTCGTAAACTTAAACATGGAACAAACATCCGCGCGAACTTGAGAATTCTTGCATTTATCGCTCCTATGAAACACCAACTACAATGCATGTGGTGCTACTAGACACTGCCTTGGATCATGCAGCAGCAACGGCCTGACGACAACTCTCTGAACCAAAATGCCTACTGTTCTTTGAACCATCCACAAGCATTTCGTCATTTGTAGGTGAAGACAGTTTGGCAGCGTGCGCGTCTGCTCCATTTTCAGATTTCGCCTCTTCGCCGGAGACTCCGAACGTCCGTCGCGGCTGAGATTTCAATTTTCGCGATCCAAAGCGACGCTGGTAGAACAAAAGTAGATTTCCTTTTCCATGCGTTTTGGACGATTCTCTTGCATTTATTGGGCGAGCTTCAACCGTAGATGCATCATTAAGATTGACGGCAAGAGAAGGTTTGCGCAGAGATGATGCAGACTGTCGTAATCTTGTTTGCGAGGTTCCCGAAGAGTGACCCGAAGATGACCCTCCAGTTGAGAGCACCCTACTGCTTTCTTGCCCGGACAAATTTTCTGTTCTCTTGCGTCTTTCAAGTACGTGAAGGTAGTCTGTAATGTAATAGTCGATCGTCCGCCACGCGTAGACAGCAAAGTCGTACGCAAGAAGCATCACCCCCGGACCAATTAAAAGGAATGCCATTGCAAGCTAAAGAGCAAAACGTTAGATATGATGTTAAAGAGCGCAAAGCCATCAAATCCACTTACTGAAACTCGAGTGATCCACCATTCCACCACTTTGAAAACAGTATAGTAGTAGTCCATCATTGCCGCTAGCCGCCCGAGGGAGATCCACAGATTTGTCGATAGGGCACAGATACACAGATACACTGATAGGAACTAGCGGAACTGAAAAGACGCAGAGACAAAGAGAATACGGTGAAACGAAAGGTGATCAGAGGAAAGAAAGGCGGTAATATATAGTCGTTCCACGAGCACGCCGAACTTGCTGTGGTTCCAAGTCTTGCTACTCGAGCACCATTAATTTAATCGCAGAAGTTAGTTTTTGAGTCTTGTCGGTGCGCTAAGCCCAATCGTTGCGAGCCGCATTCGCTTCGAGATTGACGTTGACGCGTCTGAGGCTCGAGTTTTTACCCTTCGCGTCTCACATTCTAGTCCCGCTTCATCAACAGTATAGTTTTTTAACCATTATTTGCCTATTCTTTTATTCAGACTCGACTGTTGTCACTCATTGTAGACGTTGTTTTAATGGCTGTGACTCCGGCTAAGTCCACGCTGCCTGTTACGCTGGTCGTGGCAGCCACGCATTCTTCGCTGGGAATTGGTCGTGCCGGGTATCTGCCCTGGCGATTGCCCACGGACATGGCGTTCTTCCGCTTGATCACATCATCACAAGGAGCCCCTGAAGCGAACCGTAAATCAGCGGTCGTCATGGGCCGCAAAACTTGGGATTCCATACCACCCAAATTCAGACCGCTGCCAAATCGCGTCAATGTTGTTCTCTCGAGATCAACGTCTTCTCATGGGTAAGTCATTCTGTTCTCGTACCATATTCACGTCACTTACTGTTTATTGTTATGCACGTGCAGACCTGGTACCCACACTTTTACATCACTAGACTCTGCTCTAAGCGCTCTCTCCCAAGCTGAAGAGAATGCAGAACTTCCACCAGTGTCAAATATTTTTGTCATTGGCGGTGCTGAAATTTATTCCCAGGCATTATCTCATCCCGCTACATCTCGTATACTCTTGACTACTGTCTATCCGCCCGAGGAATCTGCACTTGAATTAGACACATTTTTACCCGAGTTTAGAACTTCTGGAGAATGGACGTCCAAATCTACTGACGATTTACGAAAATATATCACTGAAGAACTTCAGAATGAAGAAGCTTCCAAGTTGCTTCCTGTGAACAATACGCAACTAAGCGAAAAAGGATTTCAATTTGAATTTACACTTTGGGAAAAATCAAAGTAACCACTGTTATGTCTCACAGTTTACAATGCATATGCAAAACCGTTTCCTTCATCCTTTGTTAGCACACAATGCTATTCATATTAAAAAAATATGTGAGAGGCCTCTCCAGTTTATGTGCATCAAGCTTTTTTAAGCTTGGTGCTCAATGAAAATTTGATACCAGAGATCTTGTATGTTCATGCTGATACTGTCTCATTTGGTTACGAACCAATTCCATATGCAAAAACTTGCTGTTAACCTTTAACACTTGCATCAATCTCTGTGTATTACAATCCAGTAACGGTATATCACTGTAGAGTCTGTACGTTTTACTCAGAATGCATTGTCAAAAGACTTTAATACATTTGACAATAGTATTAGCGCAAACCTTCCATCCAGTTTGTATACATTAAAATAATCAATTTTAATGACGCAGACGGAGTCAATACATCGGACAATTTTACAAGATGTAACTCGCGATGGAGATGAAATATTTTGGAGCTTGTCAACAAGACTATATTAAGAAAAGTTTTAAAATTAAATCAGTTATATTTAGAGAGATGTAGTCGTAATTTCGGAATAAACTGTATACATTCGGTTCGAGGTAACTATTTTACAAACCAGAAAATAAACGAAGGTAAGTATGATTTGTTATCAGATAAACCTCCTGGACCTGATTCAACTTTAAAATCCATTACATTCAATTTAAATAAAGTAAGAAAAGCTCTGAATTTTTGCTTGGTGAAGAAAAATTATGGAGTAGTGATGAATTTATTTAACATTCGCAAATATTATTTAACAATTGTGCTTTTGAAACGCGTAACGCGCTGACAAGCACAAAAAAATCAGAAAAATCAAAAAAAAAAAAAATAAAAATAAAAATGCTCAATAAATAAAAAATTGCTACAAATTTAAGGTCAATGAATCAATCAAATTTATGTAACGCCCTACACAAGGGCTCATCCCTCATACGGCGTGCAGCTATCAACAAATACAACCACTTCTCACTACCCTATAACCTAGAATCCTGCCTGAAGTATAATAATCCCTTAGACCCAGTATTTGACTGTCCTTCCTCGCCATCGAAGCCGGTATAATGTAGTCTTCCTGCGTGCCCGGCAACTCCTCCAGTTACAAAAGAAAATAAATAGAGGAGAAAAACCGTGCCACTGAAAAAAAAAACAAAAACAAATAAAAAAAAAAAGTCCACTTCCTAACAAATTTAAGGTTTAGCTCAAACTTTAAAAATTTAAAAAAACAAAAAATACATGCCTCCAAACGGATTTGAACCGTTGATCTCAGCATTACTAGTGCTGCGCCTTACCAACTTGGCCATAGAGGCTTTTGTTATAATTTTAAAAATCTAGTACAATATACTGTCAGTGTACTAATGACTAAGCCAATTTGTTTTTAGTTCAAATTGTTAATCAGTTTGGAATAGATTTCTATGAAAATATGGTGATAATTGTGGTGGTTGTGTCTGATGCTTTAATTAGAGAAGAGAGTGGACGTGTTCTAAAACTTATCGATTATCGGATCTAGTGGCATCTAAAATGTAGATGCGGCGTTGGGCAACTAACGAAATTCAGTTGCAACCGTCTACAAATATTCGACTAGGGAGGGATTCGCGGTGAGTGGTTCAGGGGACAAGATGCAGTCTTATCCAACGTCGTCAAGTACTGATGGGGTCACGTCCGGACTTTCGGCCATTAGTTTGGAACAAACGACGCGTCGTTCGAAGAGACCAGCTCGTGTGTTTCATAATCTCGACTCAAGTTCAGCGGATCCAGCATCTCAGCCCATTATTCCTTCCGACCTACCAGATTCTGGTTCTTCATATGATGCGTCTGTTGTTGCATCTCTGAATGGATTCGTACCATCTATGGTTGATCAGCCTTCTCCGCAACCCATCGCGCCAGGTGCGATGCATTATGGCTCAGGAGCGGCGGCTGCAGCGGCGATGGCGCCGGGTAGAGACATGCCCGCTCCGGTTCAATCGAACTTTGGTGGATCTGGTCGTGTAGATCCTGATCAAATTCCTTCTGTTGTTGCTGTTCGCGAGTCAAATCAGAAGTATTACTCGGATCATGTATATCCTACAATGGAGAAACTATGTCCTCCAATTGCGGGTACCCAGTACACTGCAATTGATCAAGGTTCGTCGAATCCAAAGTTCGGTCGGTTGACTCTGTGCAGTATTCCGCAGTCTTCCGATATATTAGCTACTACGCACCTTCCTCTGAGTTTAGTGCTTCAACCTCTCGCTTCTTTAAGTCCCACAGAAAATGAAGTGCCGGTTCTCGATTTTGGTGATGCGGGTCCTCCTCGCTGCAATAGATGTCGGGGTTATATAAACCCATTCGTTCAATTTGCTGATGGCGGCGCTAAATTTGTTTGCAATATGTGTCAATTCGCCAATACTGTTTCCGGAGATTATTATTCGCCGGTTGACGCTTCTGGTCGACGAATCGACCGCGATCAAAGACCTGAGCTCAATCTTGGAACTGTGGATTTTGCCGTTCCAAAGCAATATCAAACTAAGGAGTCTGTCCCTCTTAGATACCTCTTTGCAATTGATGTCAGTGCCGACGCAGTAAATAAAAGCTTGCCTCATCTTTCGGCACAGGCTATTAAGCATGCTCTGTATTCTGCTCAAAGTCTTCCTCAGGGCTGCAAAATTGCGATCATGACTTTTGACCGCACGCTGCATTTTTACAATTTATCGGTGAGTCTACTGTTTGCTGTACTGGTTAATGCCGTCACTAATATTCCTTTTAGAGCACCTTAACGCAACCTCAGATGATGGTCGTAACTGAGGTTGATGACTCTTTCTTGCCTTTGATTAATGGTCTGTTTGTGGATCCAGAAGAGTCGCGAGTTGTAATTGAAAGTCTGCTCGACCGTCTTGATGTTTTCTTTGAGGATTTGAAAGTGCCTGAGCCTGCATTTGGTGCAGTTCTCAATGTTGCTTTTCAAGCACTTGAAGCTACTGGGGGAAAAGTGATTGCGACTTTGTCTGCGTTGTCTACCTGGGGTCCTGGAAATCTCGTGTTCAGAGACGATCCACGTCAATACCACACCGAGAAAGAAAAAACGCTTCTAACCGGCGATAATGCATATTACAAAAATTGGGGACAGAAATATGCAGAGAATGGCATTGGTCTAGATTTGTTTGTTTTTCCTAGCACTTATTGTGATCTTGCAAATGTTGGAACCGTCTGTGAAACGTCAGGTGGTGAATTATTCTATTACCCTAATTTCGTACCGCAAAGAGATGGTAAAAAAATGCTTACGGAATTTAGTACTGCCGTCAACCGCACAATTGGTTACCAAGCCCAGCTCAAGGTTCGCTGCTCGAATGGGCTTCAAGTTGCGTCTTATTATGGCAACTTTTATCACTCGCGTCCAGCTGCTGATCTGGAATTTGGAACGATTGATGAGCACAAATCGATTGTGGTAATGTTTAAATATGATGGAAAACTAGATGCCAAGCTAGATGCACACTTTCAATCTGCTTTGCTATACACTACTAAATCTGGTCAAAGACGCATCAGATGTCATAATTATGTCGCTGGTGTGACAGACCAAATTAAAGAGGTCGTTCGGTTTTGCGACGAAGATGCTGTTGTGTCAGTTATTGCTAAAGAGGCAGTTAGGCGTATGACCAGTGATCAACTGAAGGATATCAAAACGGGAATAACGGAAAAGTGTGCTCAGATCCTTGCCTCTTATCGAAAGCACGGTGCAGCAACGTCGTCTCTAGGTCAGCTCATATTGCCAGAATCACTCAAAGAGCTTTCAGTTCTCTGCCTCGGCTTAAACAAAACAAAAGCTTTGAGGGGCGGAAATGTATCGAGCGACATGCGTGTATTCTCTATGAGACTGATAAAAGCAATGCCAATTGAGGATCTTGCTCTCTACCTTTATCCTCGTGTATTTGGATTACATAACCTTGCTCCCGATGATGGTTTTATTGATCAGATCACCGGAACCTTCAAAATGCCAAAATACATTCGTGATTCTGTCGCTAGATTTGAAGAAGGTGGTGCTTATATAATTGACAACGGCCAGAACTGTTACCTTTGGATTCACAGACGAGTTAACCCAAACTTCTTACGCGATTTGTTTGGTCAAAATGTAGAGAAACTTGAAGCTCTTGACCCTTATCTCAATGAATTTCCCGAAGTCGAAACTACACTTTCCGTGCAAGCCCGAAACATTATGCAACATCTCGCAAGCATGCGCGGCGCGAAGGCGCTCAGTATTCAGCTAGCTAGACAAGAGTTGGATGGAGCAGAGTATGAAGTTTTGGCTATGATGCCGGAAGATCGTAATAACGAAGCCATGAATTATGTTGATTACTTATGTCATATTCATAAGAATATTCAGCTTGTGAATAGTAAATAGATTGTTTTTTATTTTGTTCGTTTGATGACTTGAGCAGACATGTATGATGGCAGTTCTTTTGTTTTATTTTGCATTTAGCTTTCTTTAATAAAAGCGTTTTTATCTATAATACTTTCTCGTTTAGGATCTTATAATAAATTCCCAAATCATCAGCCATAGATGGGATCACGTCGTAGTTTTGTAAACCGCTAACTTTGCAGAAGTTTTTATGGCTTCCAGTTCTTTTGGAAGTCGGCTTGATATCCGTTATATGCCCCGGAAATCAGACTGCTTTATTCTTTGTCCCGGGGTCCGGTCATTTCCAAGTTTTTTAGATACGGCCACTATTTATACGAACGTGAGAATCAAAATGACACTACTATGTCGCATTGGATACATATTCTGAACAAAGTCATTCTTGTAATTTTATTTTGTCTATAGTACAATACCGCTTCGAATACAATATTTGATCTCAATATATGAAGTAGTTACTCTTTCAAAACATCCATTATTTTTTGTCCAAACAATCCACTGAACAGATCATCAATCTGATCGTCATTCCATGTAGCCTGAGGTATAGGTGCCATAAAATTTTGAACTTTTTCTTGCACATGAAATCGAAGTTTGCGACCTTTTGAGGCCTTTGTATCCAAGTCAGGTTTCTTCACTTTCTGTTTTGACACCGTCCATTTTATACCACCACCCATTGCTGAGGAGGAGATATCTGAGTCTGCCATATTCTTGTCAACAAGATCTTTTAGTAGTATCTGGTAAAAATCAGTGTCGTCGTATATGTATGATCCAGCACGTAAATCATTATCCGTAAGTCGAGTTATTTTGCTATCATTACCGCTAGTAGCTGCGCTTCGATCGATCTTAGTCCGAGTAATAAGTCTGTCCATGTCTCGTAGCAGATCATCCAATTGAAAGGATATACTTTGATTCAAAACCGAAAACTTTTTAGAACCACTCAAAGTTCCAAGGCCATTTGCTGACTGCACTTTTCTCGACCATTTTTCTAGCACTGCTGTCCGATAAGGTGCAGAAGCTTCCGACAGTAAGACAGCGGTATCATACTCTGAAGATGCGCGCTTTCGTTTAAGAGAAGTGGATAGTGATGGTTTCTCTATTTCATTCGATTCGAGTAACCGCTGATACATTGTTAGTAAAGAGCAAACAGTCGAATAAAAGACATACTAATCGCAAATTTATCAAATCCTCTAGCAAAGTTGCAATTTTTGATTCAACTTCTTCTATTAATTCTTGCACGTCTTTACTCTTTTTTAACTCTTGATTTTGTGACACAATAGTAAGAGCTTTGTTTAAAGCTGAAATCGCCTTTTGCAGCTGGATACGACCGTCTAATATTCTTTCGTAAATTGTCTAAACTAAATGTGAGAACATTTCATAATGTACAATAAAGAACAAAGAACATACAACTTGCCGCTTTACCGCCAGGCCATTATTATAAGTCTCGATCTGTGATTCCATGTTTATCAGATAGCTTTATCAAAAATGATCTCTATGAAATCAAAAGAGATTGATGCTGATACAAATTTACAGATTCTGTGTGGAATAATTTTGGTTGGGACTTTGAAATTTTTGGTGCGGCTCACATTTGAGTCTGTACCTGCGAATGACAGACTTCAAATATATTCTCAATAATCTGAGTCCATTTACCGCAGACTGAAGCGCGATAATGATTTTATTGAAAGTCATTATACCAATCAAACTAGTTGTTTTAGAACATGCTACAATGAACTTTTTAGAAAAATACAGGTTTTTTCAACTCAGCAGAGATTGTAGAGATAAACTTGAAAAGGGGTATTTAAATACTAACGCGTTGCATGCACACATTCCCAATCTCTGCAAAGGAAAGTCAGAAAGACAAGTCCGCACAATCATTGAACAAAGATTTTGAGCAGACTGATTTCGCGACCTAGCAAAATGAAACGGACTGATAAAGACCAGGTCCGTGTGCACAACCCTAGTCCAGGTGCTCTCTCATATCTTTCGTAGAAACTGAACACAGTGTGGAATATGCCTTAAAAGGCTAAACATGAACTATTATACTACTTCCGGCGGCGTGATTGGGCACGCCGGGTACGACAGTTTACCAGCTTGAAGGATCGTACCCAGTCTGCCGCTTTTATCTACCTCGACTAAGCCTGGTGCTCATACTTCACGGCCTCGACCTTGACGCTTTTCTATTTATCTTTGCATCGTCCTTTATCGACTTCGTAACAATGGCTGAAGATCCTCGTATGACTTCTGCGGAGGCTTGTAAGTGATTTCTTTGCATTCAATTGTGTTTTCTAGAGTAGTTTCCGTTCATCGGAGCTGGTCCTAACTGGTTCTGGAATACTTTGCTAATCTGGTTTTTCTACTTCTGTAGCCGTTATCAACGCGGCCGCTGTTACTAGAAACTACGCTATCCATCCTCGTGTCAAGTATGTTTAGTCCATTCATCAATTGCTTTTCGAACAGATAGTCAGTCTGCAGGCGTTGTACTCCCTACAATGTCGTAGCTATCTACATTTTTTCGCCGACCACTACTAACTCGCTTTTCAGATACAACACTGTCAGCGGTGTCAATGGTCCTTTGGTTATTCTCGACAATGTCAAAGTATGTGTGAATCTTCATTGAACAGGTTTTTGTTATCTCTTGAATATTTCTTTGCCGTACTTTTGAGTATTGGGCTGACAATAAATTTAGTTCCCCCGTTACAACGAGATTGTAAACTTGACCCTCCCCGACGGAACTGTCCGTGCTGGTCAGGTTCTTGAGGTCCGCGGTAGCCGTGCCGTTGTTCAGGTGTGTTGAGCGAGATTTTACTGACGAACAACTGTTAATACGATATCTTCAGGTCTTCGAAGGAACTTCCGGTATCGATGTCAAGAAGACTCGCGTTGAGTTCACCGGAGAGAGCTTGCGTATTCCTGTTTCATCTGATGTGCTTGGACGTATTTTCGATGGTTCTGGACATGCAATTGACAATGGTAAGTGAACTGCTCTTTCGTTTCGACTGGTTGACTTACCGTGTTTTAATAATAGGTCCAAAGGTTTTTGCTGAGGATTATCTTGATATTAACGGTTCTCCCATCAACCCTTACTCTCGTATCTATCCCGAAGAAATGATCTCCACAGGTATCTCTGCGATCGATACCATGAACTCCATCGCTCGTGGTCAGAAGATTCCCATTTTCTCCGCTGCCGGTCTTCCTCACAACGAAATTGCCGCTCAAATTGCCCGACAGGCTGGTTTGGTCAAGAGACCCACTAAGGACGTTCACGATGGTCACGAGGAAAATTTCTCTATTGTTTTCGGTGCTATGGGTGTCAACTTGGAAACCTCGCGTTTCTTCAAACAGGACTTCGAGGAGTCTGGCTCGCTTGACCGTGTCACTCTTTTCCTTAACTTGGCTAACGATCCTACTATCGAGCGTATTATTACTCCTCGATTGGCTTTGACTACTGCCGAATACTTGGCTTACCAGACTGAAAGACACGTTCTTGTCTTGCTTACTGACATGTCGTCCTACGCCGATGCTCTTCGTGAGGTTTCCGCCGCACGGGAGGAAGTTCCCGGTCGTCGTGGTTACCCCGGTTACATGTACACTGATTTGTCGACTATTTACGAGCGTGCTGGTCGTGTTGAAGGACGAAATGGTTCGATCACTCAGATTCCTATTCTTACCATGCCTAACGATGATATCACTCATCCTATTCCTGACTTGACTGGATATATCACTGAGGGACAGATTTTCGTTGACCGTCAACTCCACAACCGTGGTATTTACCCACCAATCAATGTTCTTCCATCGCTTTCGCGTCTTATGAAGTCAGCTATCGGTGAAAAGCTGACCCGTAAGGATCACGGTGACGTTTCCAACCAGCTTTATGCTAAGTACGCTATTGGCCGTGATGCCGCTGCTATGAAAGCTGTCGTTGGTGAGGAAGCTTTGTCACAGGAAGATAAGCTCT
>JAJLWK010000006.1:0-61293 GCA_030570675.1 Myxozyma neglecta | reverse complement strand
GAATGTATTTTTAGTATTTTATAAGTTATCGTAGGGCGGTGGTGGATTTGGAGAAAGCGAGGCAAGGTGAAGCAAGGTAAGGGTGCGGCGGGGCGGGGCAGTGAAGCGGCTGCGGAGGAAGAAGCGCGCATAGGCACCCACTCGAGAATGGATAAAGAGAGCCTGCTTCCGCCGCGGTCTCCGCGCGGACGAGCACGGTCGTCGTCGATTGCGGAGATGATAGCGAGTCCGTTTGCAGCGAGTCCGGGCGTGAACGGCGCGAACACGAACATAGGTGGTGATAACAGCGACATTGGCGAGTCGTGGCACACTGCTCGCGTTGGCGGCGCGCTGGAGCACGATCGGCTGGTGACTATTCCGGGGACGGAGACGGTCGCGGACGCGTGCGCGATCATGGCCGCGAACGGGTTCACGTCGCTGCCGGTGCGCATTGGCGAGCGGTACGAGTCCTTTGACTACGCCGACGTCGCCGCGCTGCTCCTCCTCGTCACGGGCCGGCTTTCGTACGACGACGACACCGCAGCCGCCGCCGCCGCCGCCAGTGGCTCTGACCCGGCCGCGAGCGCCGAGGCCGACGAGCGCGCGGCGGTTGCGCGGAAACTCGCACAGGACACGCGCGACAACGCGTCTGCGATCGGCAGCGTGACCGTCGCGGACGTGCTCGCTCTGTCCGCGCGCGAGCCGGTCGTGGCTCTGCGCGCGTCCGAGCCGCTGCTGGCCGCGGCAGAGCAGTTTGGCCGCGGCGTGCATCGGCTGCTGGTCACGTCCGACGCCGACGAGCACGACACCGTCGGCTTGCTGTCGCAGCGCCGGCTCGCGCGTGTTCTGTGGCACCGCGCGCGCGCCTACCCCGATCTGGAGCCGCTGCTGCAGCGCACCATCGCCGACCTCGCGATCGGGTCCGCGGCCGTCGTGTCCATTTCCGGCGACCGCCCGCTCGTCGACGCGCTCGCGCTCATGCGGATGGAGTCCGTCTCGTCGCTGCCCGTCGTCGACGCGGACGGCAACCTGCTCGGAAACATCTCCGTCGTCGACGTCCGTCTGCTGACGTCGTCCTCCTCCGCCCACCTTCTCGACGGGTCCTGTCTCCAGTTCCTCACCGTCGTCCTCGCCGACCGCGGCATCGCGAACGGCCGCGACTCCTACCCGGTCTTCCACGTCACCCGCGCCTCCACCCTCGCACACACCCTCGCCAAGCTCGTCGCGACAAAGTCCCACCGTCTCTGGATCGTACAGAGCCCCTCCGCCGTTCTCCAGCCGCTCTCCTCGCCCTCGCAGGCAATCGTCCCCGCCAGCGGAAAACTCATCGGCGTCGTCTCGCTCACCGACATTTTCTCCGTCCTCGCCCGATCAGCCGGCCGCGACGACGTCGACCCCTCCGAAGCCAGGCGCCAGCGTCGTCGCTCTTCTTCTTCCAGTGTCCGTTCCTTCACGCTCGATCCTTCCAGACGCAGTGTCTCTATCGAGCGCGCATACACTCCTCGCGCGTCTTCCGACAGGGGCTCCAGAAGATGATCTCGCTTTAGTTTTACTTTGTTGCACTTTAATCTCTCCTTATTAATTCTCTCGTTGCTAGTATTCTTTGTATTTTTGTATTTTGACACTATATCATTCTATTTATTGTCTATTTTATTAGTGAATATTGACTTTTTTATCGCATTGCCTCCTTGCCTTAATTGCATCTCTATTGACTGCTTTTTTTAATTACAAATATCGCCTTTACATTTCTTCACCAAGTGTTTTCTAAATGGGAGACTTTACAAAACAGTCAATTAACGCTTGTTCAAAAGAGAATCTAACAGCATTCTGCATTTAATGTATTATTCTCAAATTTAGTGTATGTGAAACAAGAAACTGTAATTATGTTTCTTTAGACAAATAATAGGTTTTAAAAACCTACCCTATTACTTATTCAATATAGTCACGTGATTGGTTTCCTTCTTCATCTCTAGCCTTCTGTGCATCATATCAACAATTCTAGTAATTCTTATATTACACGACTTAAACTTGTCTAATCAGAAAAATAATACTCAAAATCCTATCACAATAACACATCAATAAAAATCAAAACTGTACACAAAACACAAAACACCAGCACCACTCTAAGAGTAAAAGAATACAATATTACATAGAAAATAAACAATCGCCAACTTGCAAAACAGAAAAATAAATAGTTTTCAGGCAATTAATTAACGCAAAAAGCAATCAAACGACTTTAATTTTTCTTCATTCGCCTGTAGCGTATCCTTCATCTTCTTCTTCTACCTCGTCAATCACATCTGCATATCCGCCCAATCTCATTCCAATCTTCACGCATTCCTTGACAATCTTCCGTCGTGTCTCAGTGCCAATGTTAACTGCTTCGCCCTCATCTCCACCAATCCAAATTCGTGCTTGTCCAGCTAGTGCTTCACTGGCTCGCTCAACTGGCCGCCGTCGTTGCATCTTGCGAAGTGTAGTTAAGACAGCAACAAATCCTAATAATCCGAGTTCACTAGCATCGTGAATTTTTAGTGTAGAGTATAATTTCTCGGCAGCATATGGCCGTGATGGAAGAAGTGTTTGCACAAGAGCACATCTGATTGCTGCACGAATCTCTGCAGATGCAAGCATTCTTGAAATACTTTCTCCAGTTGAAGCTGTCTCTGCATCGTCAAATGATCCAACTGACAACGTCCCTGAATCATCATCCATCTCAATCTCCTCAATATCATCCTCAAGATCGTCGTACTCATTGTCAGCATCTTCATCCTCTGACGACGACAAAATAGCTGAACTGTTGGTTCCACTGTACACTGGAACCTCCACTTTTCGAGTAACTGCCACTGACCGCTTCGGAACCATGACTGCTTTCTTTGTAATCTTCATATCCTCGCGCACAACTTCCATCATCTCCTTTGTATAATCCGGGCAAATATCTCCAAGCAAAACTGCTCTTGAGATTAATGCACGGCGATTCACAATCGAATTTGGTGGTGCAACTTTAACACTAACCGAAAGAGCTGCCTTGTCTGAAACGCCGTCGAGAGATTCTGTTAATACCGATCGAAGTTTTCGGCATGAATACCAAGCAGCCAACGCATCAAGTGGAGATTGAATCGCAATATCATCATTCATAGACGCTAATCCGTCGTCTCGCGTACAATCAGATATTCCTTTGTTACCGGGAATGTTCCATGTCATGTTATAAGCCCGTGTGACAGTGTCATCATCAAAAACGTCATCGCATTCCAAAAGATGCTTCAAATGCTCAGGGGTCTTTTCACTAGGATCGATGGGTTCACCAACCTGTTCTTGACGCTGCAACTCACGAGCATCTTCCCAAAGCGCGCGTTGCCATTTATCCGAAAATCCTTGCAAAAGAGTGAAATCGCGCAATAGAATCTTAACATGCAGTGATTGCATCATCAAACGAACTGGAGTGGCACGAATCAAGAAACTGGCAAGAAGAGTAATCAAAAGACGCACCCGTGAGCAATCGGGATCACCTCCACCAAGTTGCGCCTCAATTGCGGTTCTCCATGCAGCAATGCGAAGAACCTCTTCTTCCTCAGTTGTGCCAACAAGATGGCGGTAACCCTCAAAACCAACTACTCGTCGTAAAGCGAGTTTGCAAAGTTTCTTCACGACAGCTGCAATTTCTAACGGAGCAACGCGTGGCGGAACATTAACAGTTCTAATAGCTGTAAGCCAAGCGCTTTGACGGACTTCAATAGGACTAGACACTGAAAGATGTTGATTGGTGAAAAAGCTAGCCGGTTGCTTTTTGAATCCATTATTATTGTTGCTGCTGTCAAACAGTGAAGGATAAAAGATGTACATGATGGTTCCAAGAAGTAAAGCTCCTCGGATTAAACCGAATGCAGCATGTGCATGTGGACCTAAGGCGGTCTGGAATCCCGAGCGGATCATAATGGGCACTGCTGCCAGTCCACGAGTGTTTTGGCCGTCAACATCATTGAAAGAATTGGCAACCATCATGCCGGCCATAGAGCCCATCATAAGTTTACCCATAACGTTTCGACCTGCGTTACCCATCATAGAAGACTTGTTTAAGGAGCTATCGTCAGCTCCTTGAGCAGACATTGCGTTGTTGCCCATCAAATTTCCATTAAAGTTAGGATGCGCGTTGCCGTTCATCATACTCATCTGCATTGGAAACTTGCCTTCCGAAAGCTCTTTGTTTTCGCGCATCAGCTGTGCATTACGCTGCTGCAAGTGCAAGATATATTCAGTAGCTTTCGTAAGAATTGTGGCCTTGTTCAACTTATTTGCAGGAGTCAAGCCGTCAAGATCTGCTTCCTCATCTTCAAATGAACCGCTGACAGCACATCTCAAAGCAGGAACGCAATCTCGTAATGCTGAGATCTTGTCATTGATATTTGTGCGGTATCGTTTCTCGATCATGTTATGAGCGGTCTAATCAAAGCATTAATAAATATTTAAAACTATAATTGTTATCAATAACTACCTTTTTGGGTTTCGTAATCTTTCCGCCCTTAGCTCCTTGGTCGACTGACTCCTGTGGAGCTGAAGCACGCGTAGCTGCCGAAGTACGACGAATAGCATTGTGAGCTTGAGCAGGTGGGCTCCGTTTCGAAGCTACTTCTGAGCTCTTTGCCGCAGCAACAGCATTGGCCGAAGGATTCGAATTGATAATTGGTGGGTACTGTGTAGCTGTTGGTGGCATTTGCATTTCTTCAGGGTATATAGCTGTTGAAGGGGACGGCACAAAAACTTTATACGAGGGAGATGTATGTGAAGAGACTGTCGAGACAGGTGATAAAGAGTTTGGTGACAAAGACGAAGCAGAAGAAATGCTACCTTGTTGTAAGTTGCTTGCATAGTCGACTGTCACATACGATGGTGCAGGATCGTTTGTGAACAAAAAATCGTTGGGAACTGAGGGTATTTCTGACTTGATTTGATCGGGAGAGTTTTGCATCATTCCCGTTTGCTCAATAGGAAACAGGAAAGCGTCGTTGCCCCACGAATTAGGGTCACTGGGATCCTCTGGAGAGAATGAAGATAACGGCGATGAACCATGACCAGAAGAAAGTAAATCCTCCGGAGAAAGCGTCGATAAATGTGAGGATTGATATGATGATGAAGCAGATTCGTCAGCTTCAAGGCGCGCCAAAAAATCTTCACAGTCGGCGAAATCGAAGGAAAGGTTGCCCGAAGGTTGCTGCATAGTTGTGAAATCGTCAATATTCATGGCTGACCAAGACGAGCACACTGGCGTAACAAAGCAGCTACTGTTTGAAATTCAAGCAAACAAGCGGTGCAACACAATAATATAAACAATAAAAAGAAGGCGGCAAGCAATCGGAGAAACCGAGAAGGTATAAAAGACAAAGAGTCTGCGAAATTTGCTGAACTATTTGCAGCACCCAAGCCGAAAGGAAGTCGCAATTAGGTGTGGGCTGATATTTCTTGTGGCTAAACGGGGCTTAGTTGCGTGGCTCAGCAGAAGAGTGGACTGATTCCTGCCGCACGTGACACTCGTCATCCTCATTCTTGTGCGCTTCCTGTCACAAGCCCTCTAGAAGTTTGACGTTTCTTCTATTTGATGCCTTCCTTCAGTCGCAAAGGTGCAATTAATTGTTTAACCGGCACCAGTAGTTTAAGACCAAGTTTGGTCTAAGTAAGACCTTGGATCACGGATAACACCGCTAGAACTAGAAAGCATATGCTAAAGCTCCTACTTTATAACATAACGTAAATGACCTGTTTTCTAATCAGTGTCTACTTGTATGCACGTTTCTGAAAAGTAATTGTTTCTATTGCACAATCCTTTGCATTGTAGTTTACAAACCAAATTGCTGTCTTATTGTATTATCGTGCTATTGTTTCTGAGAACTAGAGTGTCTTTAATTTACCCGTATTTCCCACTAGATATTTATTTACTAGAGTAAGTTTCACTTGGTCTTTCAGGTTGAGCAAATAAATAAAAAAGTTGGCCTCTTTATGAAGTCTTTTCTTGTGAATTCGCTAACAAAATCTGTTCGCACGCATGGGGTTCGGGCTAATGAATTTGAGCTTGAATTTGTATTTCTCTTTCTCTAAACAAGTCAGTCTATCATTCAGAAGCTAAATTCAAGTGCGTTTTCATGTAAATTTACTATAAGTTTTTTTTGTAATTTCTCAGAAGGCGGGATTAAAATTCCTCATTTCTATCTTTAAGCTGCTTGATGGCAAATTACTCATTCGAGCCAACAAGTTACAGATAATTAAAAAATTAATCTAAAGAGAAATTTTCGAAGTAGAGTGCGGATAAAAGCTTGAAGATTTATTGTGCTCTAAAGCGATTATTTGTGTTGACATCACCTCCGAATTCCCGGTATCTGGCACTCATCATGCAGCTTTAGCGTTCTTATCATCGTATTATCATGACTTATTCTGCTTACAAAAAAAAAGCTGTTCATATTTTTTATTCATATATCTTCTAAATTTTCAATAAGAACGATATTTGTTTTCTAGATTTTAATGATAATGGAGATAGCTGGCTAATTATTTTACTACATTCGATAAATGTGTCAAAGCCGCACTAAATTTCTAGTCGTGCATCAGGCAGACAAGATATTGTCTAGTCGAAGACCCTATCTGTGTGCACCCCTTTGAATCGCACGAACCTATAGTTGTATACATTGAAAACCTGCGATTGCTAATTTTTTTCAATATATAATACGCGCATGTAAGTCGACTTTAGCTACAAAGGGGAGAGATGACTGACTTGTTTTGATTGCAGGGAATTAAATCCTCAGGACGATCCCCGGAAGATATCCGTTGTAATTCTCGGTGATGGAGGTATTGTCAGAATGTGATCCGCTTGTAAGCGTTTTACTAATTAGTGTCAAGGAACCGGCAAATCTTGCATTACAATGCGTCTGGTTAGAAGTCAATGGATGGACGAATATGACCCAACAATTGGTGAGTTGCCCCTATAGCGATAAACGCATTTACAGAGACAATTGTCGCCGTATTCTTGACTTTATTGGGCTGACAACTTATATTATAGAGGATTCTTATTCAACTACACGCACTATCGGTAAGTAGGAAGGCGAGCAAGAAAGCATAGAATTGACACCAAATATTAATTTGATTAATAGATGGTGAGACGTACGTTTTAGATATCGTTGATACCGCCGGACAAGAAGAATATAGAGGATTACTCAGTGGGCTGTGGCAAGCAGGAAACATTGCTGATGCATACGTACTTGTGTACGATATAACGAACGCGCAAACATTTAGAGCTTTAGAGGAGTTTAACGATCTGATTAATGGTGCCACAGAAGCAAGTCACACAGAGCGAACATTGCCACCTGTGAAACTTGTCACAGGAAATAAATGCGATCTGGCTTCTTATCGAGCAGTAAGCAGTCAACAAGGTCTAGCTTGGGCACGCGCTCATGAATGCGGTAAGACAAAAGTAGAGTAAACAGCTTAGTTATGTGTAACTAATCAACATGGTAGGTTTTATGGAAACAAGTGCATTAATGATGGTAAACATTGAAGAATCGTTTGAAGTCATCATTCGAAATGTTCGTGAAAACCGTCTAGAAGAAGAACGATTAAGAGAAGAGCAAATGCGGGCACAAGCAGAGATGACAGCACAAACAGAGGAGATTTTAAGCACGACATCCGTTGACCCGTATTTTTCGAATAACGAGAAGCAAATTGAAGTGGAACAATACTCTAGTCCGTCAAAATCCAAAACAGTAACAAAATCCCCGATGCAGCAACTCAAGCTGTCATCATCCGGTCCTGACGCGCAAACTGGAACAAAATCCAGCACTCCAATAAATTCTACTAACAATATTACTGAAAAGCAAACGGCGACAGTCGCGAGTGCAGCCCAGGAAAATGAAAAACGGCAAGACAGTGGATCTTGCTGTATCATTCTTTGAAATATCAAGGTTAATCCTGATCAAGTTTGCCCTGCTGTTTTGGGCCGATACAAACTAGACATTTGACGTTGATTAGTGTTTTGAAAGGAAGTAATGTATCAATACTGTATATTAAGTAAAGTTTGCTGGTGTGAGCAAACAGAATAATATTTATTTTGCTTTTGATTGATAGTCCTCTTCTCGTCTACAGAGTCGCTTGACTCTAAAGGCTATGTGTGGCTTTATTGGTATCGCCAGCGGGTCAGATGGAACTAGAAGCACAGACAGAGAAACATTCAAGAACGACGGATAAGCTTTCGTTTGCAGTGTTCGGTATATGTTTAAATTGAAAGTATCTGTTTTGTATCAAAAACCATTCCTCAATAGATGAGATACCAGCACCGAAGCCTGACCGAGGGTCGCTTGTAGCGGTCAGTGGCGCGGCGAAGAACGGTGATGTAAATATTCACTCCGACGCCTTGCCGAACAAGACAACCGCCTCTGGGATTAAGAGAGGCCATGCGCCAAAGTTTATTTGGCTCAGATTCATTGTTCTGGGCAGACAAGTTCGAGTTCGCACTTTAACGCTTTCGACCTACTGCAGCAGTCAAAGGCTTTATTTGGTGTATTTATGACGTAGATAGCACCGCATTGATAGACTAAAGTATTTAATACCTGAGATCGTTTGCAAAATAAAACATTCAGTTTATAACTTGATTGAACCTTAATCTCAAAATCGATTAGAACCGCTAGTTAGAAGTCCAGTAAGCAACTAGTTTTGAGGGACGATTAAGAAGGTATCCCAATTGTTGAGAGAGAAAACAAGAAGTATTGAATCTCAGGAAGGCCGGAGAGGCAACGCTAAAAGAGCAAGAGGCCGAGATGGGTCCGGAGAAATAATGATGCAGAAGAGAATAATAGGGCGCATCATTTCGCGCAAACAATGGACCTCTTTTCTAGCTGTTATACTTTCCTTTCTTAGATCTTACCTTTCTAGTCTGGACAGAAAATGTTAAAAAACTACTGTATTTAATTGCTGCCAATGACACCCAGTTGTTTATTCAACCAAAAAAACAACTTCAAATCCGCTTTCATCGAAACAGATTGAATCTGTTACGGTAGTTTGGAGGTATTCAAGTGCTTGCATTAACGTTATGCAGCTTTTCATCCTGGTTGCAGCCAAATTTGCCAGCCTCTCTAGCGATGACGGGAACGGAGATGTTTTCGGCGTGTGCGGCTCAGTTGAGAACCGCCCCGGGACTTCTATCAACAGTATATATGAAAACGTTATTCGATGATCTTCTAACCTTATTTGATGAGCTGTAACGGACTCATATTGGGCTCATGCCTTCCTCAATGCCCTTAAATTCACTATTTAATAATAGCAAGGCGCTTTGACGTGCGTAAAGTACTTGGACTAGTAAATTCTATAAGCTTAATATATAAGAATTCAGCATTGGAGCGCGTCATGTCTTGGCCCACACATATCAGAGTCAGTTTTTTCCGTATCCATTCATTCTAGATGGGCTCAGAGATTTTTTTATTAATTATACACTTTTGATAATGATTGTTATTTATATACTTTTTAAAAGAAATAGTGTCTTATATTTCCAATCAGTAGATTGCTGGGAAGCACATACTGCTCGTTTGGCTGATAGAGCTTCCCTCAGCTCCGCATAGCTATTCTCGTACCAACTTGCGCCATCACTACAACTGATGATAAACAATGCTAGGCTGATAGATCGATCCCACAGCCATCTTTGCTTGTTAACTGCAGTACTTTTAAAATATAGTATGACTGTCAAAAGGAATAAATCGATTCGTTTGTAAACGAACCTCATAACTAATACATATCTGCTTATCACTTGAGAAAGGTACTGGACTGAACATTACTGAAGTTATGGTTTTGATTCAGGAGTCAACCACAGGGACTGTTAAGATTTCTTGGGAGGGACATTGTGTTGGCTGGTGCATATATCCTACATTTTATCTCCGAAAAACGGATCGGAAACATTAATTCATTTCTGATGAAGCAGTCAGTTCTTGATCTAAACAAATAGAAGCTGCCACTATCTCCACAACATTCATCAGGGATTTTGTGGTTTCTTGATTTCCTTTGAAAACTGTATAATCAAAGGCTAATGCTTTTGGAACGCAACGAGTGACGACATATCTTAGAATAACGCAATGCGGTACTTTGTCTAAAGACTTTTCTTTATAGCTTGTAATGGACTAATAAAATACGTCAGTTAATCAAGAGTCCTGAATTGAGAAAAAAAGCTAAACGTTTAATTTAGAGGTACGAGTGAGAATATTTTTTAATTTGTTTGCAAAAGCACGCATTAAATCACATAAGTTCAGCTAACCTTCAAGTTTGTCGATATCTTGATTTTTACTTATTACATTCTCAAAATTATAGACTGACAAAACCACTGAATAAAATGTTTCTGGCTTGTAGAGAAGCTTGAGTTTAAAGTATCTGATTCAAAAAAAATCTTGAACAGGCACAACGGCTCAGACTTTGTAAAAGCCCTCATCAAGTAATATAAAAAGCCAATTTATTTTGATGTACTGTGGTATGAGATCACGGTGACGTTGGTCTTATTGTTCAAAGAGATTACAAGAAAGACCTATGGCAGCTGTCCAAAGAAACTGGACCTACAGTGTATACATCTAGGAGCCAGCTTTGATTTCGCTTTCATTTCATCACAGTTAGTTTTCTTCAAATCTTCAATATTAATCTTGAATACTAAAATGCCAAGTGTCAAAAGTGACTTTGTATCCGGTCCATGACTATACAATTAGAAAAGAAAAGAAGTATTGTCATTTGGTCGACATTGGAAGGCAACAAAGCGACGAGAAGCAGTTCTGTGCCGCAAAGCCGATTTTCCGGAGCGGGATCGGAGCCATGAGAGACATGTACAATGTTAGTGCCAAAAATATACTTACCCTACTGGCATCCGCCACTCGCACCGTACTTACGCGAATGAATTGACTCGGGTCAGTGAGTCATTACAGAAGAGCCCAAGTTAATCCGTGAGAGAAGCAGGGAGATTCAGTCAGGCTTAAGTTCACAATACGAGGCAGAACATTATAGTTTATCGTGACTGCAAAGCGTCATACTAGTGGAAACGGTGCAAATGTGAAGGGTAGTTTATACATAAATTGAAGATTAATGAAAACAGATACTTTCTGTCCCACAGTTTAAAGCAGTACTTCTGTTATGTCATTTTAGTAGCGGATGGATAAAACTAAGGAAGCATGCGGCGCGTCCGACAGCTCTCGGCCGGAAATGAGCGTTAAAGACAATACGATAATGTTCTCACATTGAAGACAAGTTCGCGAATTAAGTCTTAATCAAACCACAGAACGGTTGCGTCAGAAACATAATCAAACAATCTTTTTAGTGCATGATTGCAAGTTTGAAGGCTCTTGGCATCCTTAATCGACGAAGTACCAAAATTGTGCGCACGTGAAGAGTAAGTAGAGTTGAGTTAGTAGAGTTGAGTTAGTAGACGAAGATCAGCACAACAATCGTTTTGGGTAAGATAGGACAAATATAGTGCGCTAAGAGGACGGAAAGATTCTAAACAGGAAATAAAAAGATAATCAAATTCTATCAAGCTTTTGGACAGCTTTATGAAACTAGTTAATCTATTGGGTGCGATCATCTACGAATAGAACGAGAGATTGAGAAACCGCTTGTTTCTAAGACTGCATAAACTGCATGAATTTGTTTTTCTTCAATAAATACGGGCTGTTTTTGTAACTGTCTATGCAAATTTTTTTCTATGTAGATTTTTCTATACTTATAGTCTCGAAGAAGCATTTCTCGCATTTTTTGGATTGGCTCAGACATATATACCATCCATAGAAAATAATTAATAAAGATCTCTCACAACCAACACTGATGTACAACTTTATGTGAATACATTAATAGTGATAATAATAATCATAGTAACACTGATGTGACTTATGTTTTAGAGAAGCGTATCATGAAGTTTCACATAATGCTAAACAATACAATGACGCATCAATGGTTTTTTTGGCTTGATTTGATATCATCAGGGCTTTTTAGTCTATGCGCACTAAAATTGCGGGCAGACTAAGTGATTTGAGCGGGTCAGAAAACATCCGATCCATATTTCTATGTTTTTCTTTTAACTTCATACTTTTGATTGAACGAAAATACATTATAACAACTGTAAAAGTAAATTATTTGCTAAATTTCGCTGCCGGACCAATTTCTCCTGACACTGCACGACTACAGCTCCGCAAGCATGGACACTGGCTTACGCGCAGGCTGTGGAGGCGTTCAAGGAAAAGATAAATTAAAAGTAGAGCAGACCGTACCGTGCCCTTGCCCTGTCGTACCTACGACTGCAACCCTCACAATGCTTCTCACAAAAACTCTTATACTCTACTCCGGAGAGGCTTTCTATATATTCTCTCCCTGCCGCCCCTAGCCAATGACCCTATTTTCAAGCTGGACGTCCTTTTGCAATATAATCCATTCACAGCCTTAATTGACTTTGTCAGCCAACGTGTGCTATTCAACCAGCGCCGAAATTCGTGATTTTGCATTACTTCCTACTTGTTTACCTATCGCGCTTCGCTTATTTTGAGTATCAGCAACTCTTCGTGTCGGGGTAGTATTACTTTGACTTCAAATTTGCCCCCTGATCATTGCGACGTGTTGTTACCTTTATTTGTCAAGAGATCGTTCGATAATTCAGTTTCTTATCGACACTACTTTTCACGCATCAATCATAAGTTTTCAGGCTGACTTTCCTTTGCCGTCGACATCACCATAATAGTTTCACAGCTTCAACATGCCCTATTCTCATCCCCATCCTAGCTCTCCTAACTCTCCAGAATACGGTACGCGAAAACGCGTTGGTAAAGCGTGCGACTCATGTCGGTAAGCGCTTGTGTGTTAAAGTCGTATAATCTGTCAGCATGACGCTGACATGCCAACTCTTAGTATCAAGAAATCTAAATGCGATGGACGAAAGCCCTGTTCTCGCTGTATGATGGATGATAAGATTTGCACATTCACAGAAAGGAAGAAATCGAAGGAAAAACTGTATTCATCACGATATGTTGAATTACTCGAAAACCGCATTGAAATCTTGCAGAACGGAATGGAGGAACTTGTTAGACGTGTTTCTCGAGGCGACGACATTAGTAATTTGCTTACGAAGTCTGGTCATGTATCAATCAACAGAGCTCTTGAAGAGTTGACAAATAAGAATTTTGAGCTTCAAAAGGAAGCACATGAGCACCTTGTCGATGTTCATGATGACAGCGAGCATGATACGGATCATGAGCATCACGAGGAGCATGAACATGACCACGAACAAGAGCAAGTAGCTGTGAAGAAGTATGTTTGCTTTTTTGGTTCGCCACGCTCAACAGTCACTAACCTTTTCTATAGTGATTCTTCGTCGTCATTACTTTCAAATATGTCGCTTGTCTCAAGTTTAACTCCTTCACTTCAACCTGCGTTTGTCGACAATGCTTTGCGTCCGATTGTGAAGAATGAGGTATTTCCAATGAAATCTACACAGTCCTATCCTCCTGATCCAGCTTCTATTATTCGGGGTCACAATATTTCATTGGAGTCTATGTCACCAGCTTCCATGACATCAGCGTCGTCTTTGTATTCTTCATCTACTTCTCCGAGCCCAATCGAGGCGCAATATACATACGATCAGGAGCGCGCTGGCGTTAGCTCCACAGTTCCTATGGACTTACCACTTGCTGCAGCAACTATGGATACGGATGAGCTTGGATCGCTTCCACAGAATATTCTGACCGATTATCTGGATCAGCTGCCTCAAATTACCAACGACAAGACTGACGATCTTTCTGATATTTGGTTGACATCTACGTTAATGGGACTATAAAAAGCACACGAACAGCATTAAAACAGGTTTTATTTAGACAAGAGAACATCGCATTTAGTTTCATCCTCATTGCGCGATTGAAATTCTCATGGAATAGTATGCTGGTTTAAAATTTGAAAAATGAATTATGAGAAGTTCAGCAGTCACGTTTCTGTTTTCTTCATATGTTTTGGCTTTAGTTTTAAGTATTGGTGTTTTGGTTGGGTTGTTACTTGTATGGTTTTCGTTTTATTCAGTATATCTGTAATTAGTGTTATATTATCTTGGTTTTTGTTGTACATAGATCTAATGAACGGAAAATAGATATAAATCATGATGATGCCTTGCACTAAGAAGTCCAGATGTGCCAAATAAGGAAGGCTTTGCGTGACCAGTCTGTCAAGGACAAGGAACCATAAAAACGATAAAGTTTGACTGAATCAAACCTTAAACTGAGCGTTAAGGCGCTAAACATTTCTAGAGTATCTTGGCGGGTTGGAAATAGGGTTTAGCGACATCACGAGTAATCTACCATTGGCCGCTTGCAGTCTGAAATAATCCGTGAAATCTCGGAAGCTCAGTACATTATGCCTGTCAATAGTTTTATTGGAGTGAACTATGGCGTCAGATTAATTATGATTGTGACACCTCTTGTACTTGTTACTTTGATTGAATAGTAGTACATATTGACGCTTGAAAGAATGCAAACGAAAAGTGAGGTTAATCCGGAGTTTCGGCACTGCACAATACACATATAGTCATAGAACGTCTGGTCCATGTCGGGTATTCGGCCGACAAAGACACAGACATTGGAGGAAGCTAAAACTTTTTTACCGGTATTCTGAAAGTCTATTCGATAAAGAAGCCAATGAACTTAGAGGGAAGAACATTTAAGGAAAAATTGCTATTGCCATTAATGTCACATGAATATGCTCGGCATTAAAGATTCCCGAAGTTGTCGGAGGAGTAGTTAGTATGTACGTAATGTAAGCTCTGGACTGTGCCAGTGCTTTTCTTGTTTGCATTTTTTTGGCAGTTATCATTTGGCAAATATTGTGACATCGCAGTTATCACCTTCCATTAAAAAACTTTTTCCTACAGCTAGGTTTAGTGGTACCGTAGTTCTGCAAAACTGAGAATGCATGAATATAGCTAACCGAAGTTCAGCTGCCAGAGTTATGCGCTATTCGCCTTGTACCTATGGTTAAAGTATAAGGTTTACGAATTAAACTAAAAAACCCTTACTGATGTAATCACTGCTGACCGCGATGTCGTTAATTGGCGATTATGGTCTCTGTGCGGCTGTTACCGCTTTTTTTCTTGCGCGGCTCGGAGTTCGGAATTCGGAGCTCGGAGTTTAACAACATGTACAAACTGCAAAGTTCTTGAAATACTTCCGAGCGATATATTTCTGTAAGAACCGGGCCAAGTCATGATTAACTGAGTTAACCGACTTTGGAACAAAATGTGTATACTTTCAGATATACCAGAAAACTACAGCAAAGAACTTTTTCGGAGCTTCTCTATCACAGGGGCATCTACCATTGCTGTCACGTGTATTTAGTTGTCTTAAATTTACTAGCGAAATTTGCATCTGAAATGCTAGCAGCCTCGGTACTGCGATGCAAACCAAGCTTTGAAGTGAACTTTCTGTTTACTTCAATTATGTAACCTCATTTTATTACTACCTTTCAGGTTGTCGATTAACTCCTTACACAATTCACAAAACAAAATACATCTCCTACTTTACACATTAATTCGGTTCGCTTATTCCTCTTAAAAGAACACTTTCATAATCTAAACGTAATTTATCTGCCCATTCCCGTAGTATAGATGAACCAAATGCAGCTACCTCGCGGATGGATGTGCTCATTTGAATTGGCAACATATATCCATCCTCCAGTGGCCTTAATCCTGGACCTAACGGACTTCCACCTAGATAAACGTATGTGCCAGCCCCTCCTTTAGTACTCTTGTTATTGACAGTAATTGCTTTTATGTCCGCTTGGGTAGTGGCGCGTTTGCGCCAAGTCGTTGGGAACTGTTCAAACATAACGTCAACTGGAATTGACCGGGTTCCTCGCTGAAACTCATATGCAGCCAGCTCCACTGTCGTTGAGATTTTTGTCAGAAGCTCTGATGCTTCTGTGGCCGTTGACCCATTTTTCCCTGATGCTAGTGCGCCTGGTGATTGAGATTCATCACCTCCGTTAACATTCTCATTGATCGATTGTTGAGCAGATTGCTGTAACGCTCGGGCAGCTATTTGATAAAATCCGGCCATACGCAGATAAACAATAGCTCTAATTAAATAAGTCGCACCAACCAACGGCACAGAGTCTGATTGCTCGTGTAATCCAATTACATGTCGAGCATACGGAATCAGCGTGGTCCAATTTTTGTCTGACGGAACCTTGCCTTTAATACCCGCACACTTATCATCGTAATCAAAAGCAACCAAATAAGCCCTAAAAGATTATTAGCATCACCAATTTCTCAAAGTGGACGTCTTCTTACAATAAAGCATCCATAGCAAATACGCTTGCCAGTTTCAAGTTTCCAGTTTCTTTTTGCCTGTCTGAATCGTGTTTACGATCAGTGGCAACTGATAGCCATCTTTGTACTTTATGTTCCAGCGACTGTAAAGCCTTTCTGTTCACTGCTGAAGTTGTGGTGGAAACATTCCCACTAGTTTGCAACACAGGTTTGCTTGTCGGTCCACTTTTTAGTGCCGGAGTATTCTGTGATCGTCCCGCTCTTGTTTCCACAGACGCTGACCTACTACTAGCAACTAGAGAGTCATCTAATGTTGTCTTTTTCTTGCTACTGTACTCGGCAAGTGTACTCTTCTTTGTATTAGGGGTATCAGGTGTAGCTGATCCCTCTACAGCAGAACTTAGCGCCGCTGCAGAAGGAGGAGGAGTTACCATTTCCTCTACTTTAACAGGGGACATGACAACTCGCGAAGCAGAGCTTTCTTCTTTCTCTGCTTTAGTAAGTTTTAATTCCATCTCTTTCTCAAAATCCCGTTCACGCTGCTGCATCTTTCGCTCAAACTCTCTAGCACGCTCTTTCAGTTTCTTTACTCGCAGTTCCAATTCACGTTCCTGGGCATCAAATTGTCGTTGCATATCTTTTTCGCGTTTGTCCAAGATTTCCTTGAGTGACTCCAACTGTTGGCTTCTTTCTTCCAGCTTTCGCGTAGCTTCCCGTTCGAGCCCGATCTTTTCCGTATCTGTACTTGACGTAGCTTCTGTGTTCGAAGATATAGTAGGCGTAATCACTGTTTTTGTAGTTGGTGCCGTAATTATAAACGCCTTAGCTTGTACAGATGTAGCCGTAGATAAAGGCTCAGATTTCACATTGGTGGGGGAACCATCATCAGCAAAAGCAGCAAGTTCTGTTTTGTACGACGGTAGACGCAATATAGTGACTTTCCGTGGTGGGCTTGAAGAGGTCTTTTTTGCATACTTTGAGGCATATTGAGAATTCAACTCTGTAGTCACATCTGTTTGTTTGTTGTTCGAGGCAGTGTGATCATCAAGTCTGATACCCAAGCCTGACAATTGAGGTTCTGAAGACTCGCTATCGAAAACTGGTGGTAACGTTGGACTGAGCATGTGATTCGGAACTTCTACCTCAACGTCAATCATTGATATTTCCGGAATATCTAGATCAAATATTGGCGGAAGCGTTGGACTTAAGAGAGGAAGAAGAGGTGTTAATGGATAATCAAGCTCGTCCGTCGATAACTAAAAATGTATCAATGCTAATTTTCAGTAAGATTTTGTTAAGTTTTCAAGATTTCAGACCTTCGCTTTGCTTGATTTGTTTGATCGCGGGACAGTCGAGCTAGGTTGTACCTTGGCTTTTCTTGAAGTTTTCATACTATCAGAGTCATCTTTCTCTTTCACAGCGAACTTCTTGACATTGTTCGGCTTTAGTCCATTCGTAGAATAATCCTGATCTTTGCCTCGACTCTCAGTAATTTCCGATCTTCTATGTCGTTTTTTGTCACGGTCTGTGTCGTGCTCTGGGGTCGCACTTCTGAATTGATCACGTTCGCGACTTTGATCCTTAGTACGCTCATTTGACTTGTCCTTCAGTTTCTTCGATGGCAATCTACTGCCATTTGAAGACAGCTTTTTTGGATCGTCAGAGTCACGACCACGTCTTGACATCGAATCAGCCGAATTAGAGTCATTTAGATTATCATCTGATAGCCTCCGCCTTATCTTATGACCAGTCCATCTGGTTCCATCTCCCGTCGCTCCCGCTCGTCTTCGGGTATCAGATGATGTCAAAACATTATAATCGCTTCCGGACGATACTGAGGTCTCAATATCAGAATCCGCATTTCTCCCTCGTGGGCGCAGTTCTCCATCTGATTCACTCATGCGCAAGCTTGTTTAAATTTAACGCATTTCCATTTGCTGGGTCTGGAAAAAATCCGTCTTTGCTGATCTTCTGATATTACTTCTATCCACCCTGTTTGACAAATAATCTGTTCCAAGGTTATCGGAACTACGAAGCGCGCGCTAGAAGATCAAAATGTAACCTGAACTAGTTAAGCTGGAGGTAATTTGACTTTAGCCCTCATTGGAGACCAGGGTTGGGAACCTCATATTCTGAGACCGGGGTCACACAGTAGGGCTGAAAGTTATTGATCCCAAGATGGCAAGAGAAATTTAATGCAATGTGCTATGGTTGAAAGGCGTCTAGCCCAATACATGGCTGTTTAAAATAAAAAAGACTTAGTTGATGACGCTTTACGGTCATAATGTCGTTCGTCTGTTACTTTGCTTCGTAATTGAGAGTTGTAGCTTCTTCAGATTCTTACGCTAGTATGCTTTGTTTCTAATCTTATTACATGAAAGCTAGTTAGCAATAACTTGCTTTATTTCTAGTCGTAAAGTTCAGGCTTCAAAATACATATTACAGGGTCAGAAAGATAAAGGCTAACCAGTGGTTTTCAATGGCATCATGATGAATTAAAGCTTTAGCTAAATGTACGTTTTTAGCTTTTAAGAAACGGACCAACTTGTCAGACCCTCAACTCATTGAAACGAGAGTAGTGCCTTGCATCAAAAACTCCTCTAAAGTAAATTCAGATAAATCTTAAAAAGCATGAGATGTAGTTTGAAGAGTTACAATCCAGTCTTACCAGTAGACGAGGGCAATTTAAAAGCAATTTTAGTAAATATTCTGGCTAGTTAACTACATGAAATAACTATAGCACTCAAAACTATCTTTAAAACAACGACGAACAAGTTTTTGTTGCAAAACATAAATCCGTTATCTGTGGACCGAAAAGTTGGATCTTTTCTATTTTTTTATATCTTAAACAGCCGTATACTGGGCTAGACTATTCTACATAGCCTGTAGTTGTTATAAGATTTTGTGCGCTTATGTGTATACTCTTGTCAGTCTATTAATAGCACTGAATTTAGTTACATTCAGCTACTGATCTCCAATTAAGCAGTTCGCTATTTGCAGAGGTTTGTAAAATTAGTTACAATGTCATTTTCAAATTCATTGCTAGCTCGTGGTGAGCCATGCACTAATCTCAATACTCATAAAGAACACCAATTGAATTCTCTTGAAAACTAAATTATTGTACAAAGTCGAGACCTGTCAAACATCTAGTAAAATGTGTGAAAGTTCATCAAGACAATCACCAAGCAAATTCCAAGATAACCTAGTACAACAGCAGTGACAGATCATGTTGACCTTTCAAAGATTCTGTAAAAGGTCTCTACTCAAACGAAACTGTTTCAAACGTCCTGAGTTCAGTAGTATATTACAATCACCCTGGCGGCAATTTTTATAAATGGCTATTTTAGTCTCTTCTTTTTTTATCCGGCTAGACGCCGTATGGAGTAAGCTTTAAAATCTGACCTGCACAGACTCGGAAATGATCCAGTCGGAAATTGTCATGGCACATGCGGCGCAAATATTTGTCCGTTTCATCTACACAAAATAGATCAACCACGATTAAAGCAATGACTCGTTATAACATCTAAAGAAATACACGGGTTTTCAAAGCCTATTTAAAAAGAGATTTCTGGAGTTATGCTGAAACATACAGAGATGAAAGAGTGCATAATGTAGAGCCAACAGCCATAAAAGTATTCTCCCTGATGAAATTGATCAGCTTGGTCCTATTGAAAATGAAGCAGCAAGACCCGGTTTGAGAGCTATACAGTATATTTGCGGATGTCGTTTGCTTTGTCATAATCCACTTTAACAAGCGAACAGACGCACAGACTGACTGACTACTAATATTTTTTTAGCATTACAAATACGAGGTAAAATTCAGGTACAGTACTAGTTACTTTGACCCGAAAATTAAATACTTTACTTTTTGCTCGGCTATCTTAATGGATGAACAGGTCTGTCGGCCGAGACAATGTCATTTATGTCTGTGCTCCCAAAATATCTCTACGCAATGAAGCCATTATATTCTAATATCATACAAACCATTCTATGTCGTATGACTCACAATTGTAACGTACTACCAATATGTACAATAGTGGCAACAAGCTCTTCGACAGTGTTCTTTGTAGTAGTTGGTGCATTCACCACTGCTCTAAAAAATTCACCTCTTCCTTCTTCAGGGTTCGTGGGAGGAGCATAATCTACTAAGAATCTGCCACTCGCTTGAAGCTGGTACGCAATAGCTCTGGTAACTTTTGTGTTGTACTCTGCAGAATTTGACATCGCGTCAATGCTGTTGGGACAATAGTAGAAACAAGTCTGCAGACAAGGCGGCGGATTGCTTGATAGCAAGTGAAATCCAGGAGTTGAAGAGACCAGATTGGCAAGATGCGCAGTAGTCTCAAAAGCCGTTTCAACACGCTTCGCGTAACCTAAATAATAATCGTAAATATGGATAGCATTTGAGAGTAAACAGTCATACCTTCTTTTCCATACCACTTCCAGCCCAAAAACAATTTTAGTGAATCGGCGCGTCGTCCACACCCCATAGTGGAATCACCAATGTCGTAGTCCTCACCATCGATATCTTCATGATGGTACAGATAAGGTGCTCTTAGTGATGAAGCCTGCTGGAATACCCGGTGGTCTGGCGCTAGTAAAAATGAACACTATCAACACTTTGTCAGCAAATTTATTCATCTCTGTGAAAGAATAATTACCGTTAACGGGACTCCCAACATCTTGTGTGGGTTTGCAGTCAAACTATTGGCGAGTTCAACTCCCTTGAGCTTATATTTTAGCTTATCTGAAAAAACTGCATTTCCTCCCCACGATCCATCCACGTGAAACCAGATACCATATTTCTTCGCAACTACTGCAATCTCCTCAAATGGGTCAAAAGAACCAAAAACGGTAGTACCAGCAGTGGCATTGACATACAGAGGCGTCCGGCCTTCACTTTTGGCTTGTATAATCTTCTCTTCTAAAACATCGACTCGCATGCGCTGCTCACTATCAACCGGAATCGTCCACACAGCTTCGCTACCTAATCCAACAGATATCGCAGCTTTTTCGACCGAATAGTGACCATGTGCGCTAGTAAATATCACAAACTTGTAGTCACCATTTCCTTTAACTTTCGTATCAGGGAATAGCATAGTGCGAGCCACAATAAGAGAATGGGTATTAGAGGCAGATCCGCCTGGTAAAGTCAAGCCCCCAGACCACGGTGAGGAAAATCCAAAAAGTTTTGCGTACTCATGAGAGACATTCTTTTCAATAAGAGTTAAAACAGGAGCAACGCTGTAAATGTAACCATTCGTATTCAATATCGATAGTAGCAAATCAGAAGCAACGCCAACAGGATTGGTTGAGGCATAAAGTTTATCCATAAAACCTGGATGCCAGGTCACTACCGAATACTTCAAAATTTCATCGAGAACAGAGAGAAACTCTTTTTGGCCTCCGCCACTCACTGGAAGAGAAATATTGGAACCAAGAATACTTGACAGTTGTTTTGGGGGAATAGGATCACCAATTCGAGCATTGGGTAAGTCGGCTGCTGCTACATAAGCTACCGCTCGTTTAGATACTTCGTGAAGTAAAGCCTCAAGCTCTTCTGCTCGTGAAAGCGAATTATCTGATCCTGGATTCTGTTCACTTTTCACAGTCAAGCTCGATGCAGACGGTGGGCTCATTATGTGTTCATATAAAACAGAAATATAAATTCACAGCACTGCTTGGTAAGCTACTATATCTTCCCTACTAACTAACACAATACAACTACTTTCTTGATATTGAAATTTCGGCCAGGTGACTAATCCATATGTATTGGGTTAGGTCTATATGTGAAAACTTTATAAAAGCGAAACCTTAATTCGATGTTCGTCGATGGAAACAGGGTGAACTAAATGAACTAGATTATTGATCGATGATTGATTTCCCAGTAAAAAGTGCAATATTCTACCTCTCAAATTCCGTCTGCAAAGAGAAATTGTAGAAGAAGTTTGGTAAAAATGGTTGAGCCTTTTGTTCCTCTCGAATCAAACCCGGAAGTCATGAACAGTTTGGCATTGTCACTCGGTCTAAGCAGTCCGCACTCTTTCCATGATGTTTACTCGCTCTATGATCCCACTTTGCTGGATTTCATTCCTAGACCTGCTGTCGCTTTGTTACTTGTATTTCCAGTGTCGAAAGCCTACGAAGCTTATCGAACTCAAGAAGATGCTTCGCTTCCTGCATACACACCCTCACCAAACGATGGAGTGATCTGGCTTAAGGTACGCATAATGGACTGGTTCTTAAGCATTGATTTAACGTAAACATTATACAGCAAACAATTGGCAACGCTTGCGGTACTTACGGAATTTTGCATGCACTTTTAAATGGCTCCTCTATCTCATATACTCCCGGATCATTGTTGGAAACTTTTAAAAGAGATCTACCTTCGTTGTCGACAGAAGAACGTGTGACATATATTGAAAGCTCAGTAGATCTGAGATCACGACATGAGTCTGCGGCTTCATCCGGGGTTACAGAGGCTCCTGATGCTAATGAAGACACAAATCTGCATTATGTTGTTTTTGTCAAGACAGATCAGGGAATTCTTTATGAACTGGATGGTAGACGGGCGGGACCAATTGAGCGAGCGAGGTTATCTGAGGATGAAGACTGCTTATCCCCTGCAGCTACGGTTTATGTTAAACAGTTTATTGATAGAGAGGCAGAAGTGTCTTCGCCGTCTGCGTCATATCTTCCATTTTCGCTCGTAGCACTTGCGCCCAGTATGGAGTAGCTGCTTTTATTTTTTTCTTGACAACATGATTATTATTACTAAGGTGCAGGAAATCTTTGTAAGCTTTGTGTTTTATAGATTGACACAGTGTACACATATATGAGCTTGGCTACAGCTTACAATTAGTACAGGAAACTCTGGATTTCATGAACTGCGTTCAGTACAGCTCATTGTTTGATTTTTTTATTTCTTCTGATACGAAATCAATACATTAAATTCATTGATATCGTAGTTTGGCCTTTATTTCCGCTGAATTATTTTTGACCCATGTCACATTGTGCACTCGCTCTATACAGAGTATTTCTACTGTTGGACAGTTTTAATCTACCGCAAGAGTAGAGCTAAACCTCGTGAGAATGACTGAGTGGAATTTTATATAATTCCTAAGTAATGTTTTGCTTTTATTGTTTACCAGACTGTCAGTTTGACTGCTTGCTGCTTCTAGTTATTCTTCTAAAAGTCACTTCAGAATCATCATTAGAGTTAATCCGTTTATAAAACGCCTAAACATTACATAGTAGCTAAAAAACATTACTAATACCAACGACAATAAAGCCGAGCAAAAAATCACTCATTGCGCCTTAAAAACCCACTAGCAATCTACATATCCGTCGTCCCAGTATCACTATCTGTATAGTTACATTGCTAAACTTCACGCCCCGTAGCATCTATCGCAGCCAGTACTTCTCTCGTCTTTTGTATTATACATAAATTAGATTCATCATCACTAAATGCGGATGAGCATGACGGATCAAGCTGAAATATCGTACTGCCCGCAAATTTTGCCGAATCTTTAACTACTTTGTTTGATGGTGTAAATGACCGACAGGCTTGTTCACTGATCCCGTAAGATTGGCGAAGATATTGACGAAGTTGCCAAATAGTGTACACCATGACACTTGCAATGGCAAGTTTTTCCAAGGTTGTGGATGACGACGCTACTTGGCCCAAGGAATAATGTGTTTGATATTCAGTGATAGCCATGAGAACGGTCATTCCTGTGCTGCCAATAACTTTGTCAATACCATAAATTAATGTCAATATCTCCTCAGTTGTAGTGTACTCGATACGCGACAGACAACAGGCTGCGTAGCTCACATATCCTAGGTGACGCATAAAAGACGCATTCGGACCAACAGTACTCTCGGCAGCAAGTTTGCCAAATTCAAAGTCCAAAGATTTAGATACTGAAAGTAGAAATTTCTTCTTAGAGTTTCTATTACTCTTTATTATTGAGTATAAAGGTATGAGATCCGTGCTGTTAGTAGTAAAATCACCAATAACCGGCAAGTCTTTCTGCACTCGATGATAATCAAACGCACATTTCACGCCTTCCACATAGCTTCCATCAATGAGAGACTCATGCTTCAGATGCAAGTTGCGGTGAATGTCAAAAGCAATTCCCTTGATGGTCGAATTACCAGAGGTCTCTAAAGCAATTAAAGTGGGCACGCATGTCCTTGGATTAGCAAAGCCTTGTGTAACTATCCTCTCAAGAAGAAGAGTCGCGGATAGTGCATAATCATCTTCAGAAGCCGTCGCGACTTCCATTATTTTGTTGAGATAACGTTGACTTAACGAAGCACTTACACTTAGAAGAGAGTCAGTATATGACACATCTGCAGTCGTACCACCACTTACCCGTCGTTCGCAAATTTCTGAGTATCACCTTTCAGAACATCTATATCCACCGACTCATTCCCAGTTCCCCGTCCTTTTGCCGCCTGATCAGCTTTTTCTTGATCGTGAGCCATAAAATCGCTAAACATTTTAATCACAGTATCTTTCAACTCTCGATCGTCTGATTTCCATGCATCATCAAGAACCCTGAGAGCCATTTTAGACATGTAGATTTGGGGATGAGTAACTGCCATATTGCCAATATTCCTAATGGCAATTTTCTTGATCTTTGGAGGCACACAACCTGAACACGCAAAAACTTGAAGTGTCAAAACAATCATCTCCACTACAGATCTCCCCTTTATTCCAGGAATAGCGCGGAACATGGCGATGTGCTCTTCCAAATTAAAGTAGCGACCAATCATCCCAAGCAAATGCAGAAGGCGGATCACTTTATTTTCCACTTTAACACTATCTAGCTTATAAGACTTGAAGCTCCCAGAAATAATTTCAGCTTGAATGGGTGCAATCATTTTAAGACAGGAGACTGTCGTTGCACCTAAGCGTCGAGTATCTTGTAAAGTGACGCTAATGTCCCACAAACACGGAACAGCTTCCGACAACTCCTAAACAAAGCAATGAGCATAGTAACCTACAGAAAAGATTAAACGTACTCTTAAGTTGAATTTGGTCAGTCTTTTTAACAAAACCTGTTGAACCTCACTTATAAGTTTTGTTCGAAGGGCACCCACCGTGGGCAATAATTTGCGGAAAATAACAAGAACGTAGTAGGTAGTCAAATCTTCTTTGGAAGATTGGTCTTGTAAATAACTTTGTAACGCAACTAGCTGTTCAGCCTGGAAAAGAGCTTTGTTTGTCACGGCAAATAAAGCAAGAAGACCGAATAAAGACTGAAGGGATAACTAAACGAATCTCAGTCAAAAGAAAAAAAACTACAATTAAGTTAAGAATATAAGAACTTACGTTTTGAGTATCAGACCAGTCAATGATTGACTCAAACAAACTTTCTACCATAACTTGTGATACTTGAGTCCAAACATGATTTTTCGTTTTATGCAATCCATCAAATAAGTTATGAAGGAGTTTAATTAATTTAGAGTCAGATGTGCCGCGCTCTCGAATCTTTAGAAGAATTGCAATGCGGTTGCTGACTTCCGACTTGAAGGCTAGCTCATCTGCTTCTCGTGTCGCTTTTGGAGTCTCAAAATACATTTCTTCCAAAAACTTTCGTGCGCGTTCACCTATAGACTCTTCCATATCCTCTGTCCTACGCAGAAGTCGATCTGTGATTTCCAGTTTGATTTCTACATTCGTGGTAGACACAAAGATCTCATGTAGTAATTTGATTACACGTTTTCGCACAGCAGTACCCGTATCATTTGCCCGCTCGCATAATAGCAAGTAATATTTTTCTGTGACTTCAGGCTTCGTGAGAATAAACCTTCCAATCGTATCAACAGCCGCGTCACGAACTTGGGCAGATTGGTCACGTAATCTTGCCGAAACGTTGGAAAAGACATTGGCACTAGTCAAGATAGAGGGATCTCGGGCCACAAACATTCCAAGGACCCGAAGACCTTTTGTTCGAGAAGTGATTCGCTCATTATTCAGTGCTAGCAAAATCTCTGAAAATATCCGATCGTAAAGTTTATATAATGGCAACAGATGAGAAAATTCTACATACTTCGCTTTGGTAGCGGTTGCTGATTCGTCTTCGTAACTAACCACAAATTAGAAGTTGAAAATAAATCTTACTGGAATCACTTACTCTTCTTTCGAAGCCCAGTTTGGATCAGACAAGGCGTGCATCACCTTGCTCAACGATGACTCTATAGCCGAATGTAACCCTTGAACGTCAATTCCATTCAAAATCGTGACCCATTCAGTTGCGAAATAATCGAATGAACTTCTTGCTGTAGGGTCAACAAGCCGTAATTTGTGTAGGTAAAGTAAAATAGAATGGACCGAACCGTCAAGCTTTGATATCTCTTCGAGCGTTGTAGAAGCAGTCATAGTGAGGATATATGAGGCTGTGTTTCTTGTAGAAAGCAACTTCACGCCAACTGTCCCCAGAATATCAAGCGCAATGCCACATACTTGTGCTGATTCTTTATCATTGTTAGCTAGTGTTATCATGTTCATTGTTAGAGTCCGCAGCAGAAGTTCAGCTCCAGGCCATTCCGGTGACTCCAAAACAGTAATAAAGTCTTCTGTGAAAAGATCAAGCAAGTCTCGGTATGGCTGATCATCGCGAGATTTAGATCTCATTGCTCTTTCAACCAAAAAATTTATGACATCACTTGCACTCTTCAAAACCTCAAGATTACACTCAGTGCAATCCTGTATAATCTTATGTCTCTCTTTTTCTTCAAAGTCACGATCTTCTGTTGCTGTTGTATGTATCGTTGTGACTCCCGAAATGAACTTTCGTTTCATGCTTAACGAACCAGCCGTTTGAACAAGACGAATGATCAAAGCAGTAACTAGTTGAATGTTTCCACCTCCAACAATTTTATATTGTCTTGCCGACAAGCGCCCCACGGGTAGCTTCTCCAGACTAGTTAAAATCTCATTGAGCAAAAAAGTCCGCTGCTCGCAATGTGAAGAAAAAATCTAGAAAAAATATCAGTGTGAATTAATAAAATCAATATCTATCCTTTCATACCTGAGCTAGAATATCCATACAGGAAACACGGAGATTTTCAATGTTGGCAATTCCAAGATAAGAGTCTTTCTGAAACGCGGGACTCTCAGCAAAGATAACGTTTATACAAACAAATTCGAATCGACTTATCACCGTTTCGCTCAATTCCTGTTCTTCAAGAACTTGATAAACGAGCGCGATGACTCTATTACTCTCTTGTAAAAGTCCCAAAATGAATTTTTTAAACTGCAAGATAGACTCCATATTTTGAAAGGGAGAAATAAGAGGAATAAACAGTCGGTCAATGATACCGCTCAGAAAATCCAAGATTTCTTTAATCACATCCTCTGAGCAGATTTGTTTCTCCTCCCTCGCACCTAGAATGGTATGTAGTACTGTTTTGGCCGTTTTGAGAGCATTGTCAGCCAGTGATATGTCCTTGTAAACTGTAGACTCATTGCCAGATTGCAGTCCTTCTGGACCGTCCCACTGTAAATCACCAGCTAACCTTATTGACCGCAAGCATAATTTTTGGAGCCGAATGATATCATCAACCGAAATACGATCGTAGACATTAGCAAGTGTTGCACGTCTGATTGCACCTTGCAATCGAATTTGGAGCTCATTACAAAGTATAGGCTCGTCACTCGGACCATCAACACTCCAAACAGCAGATGAATGTGATTTCATACCAGACGTCTCTTCCACATTATTGTCATCAGCTTCAAATATATCCTCAATTAAGCTTTCTAGATTTTCCAGGACATCTTGGCTTTTGTGATCAGCCCCCGATACTATTTCAGTGACGCTTTTGGATTTATGAGAGATTTTCCGTTTTTTGGGCTGCGATGGAACCGATATCGGTGACGTCTCTATTACAGAAGTTGCAACTGTGGTTTTTGAGGTCGAGAAAGCATCAGTTGTGCTACTGTTTCCGGGAGTTTCTGCTTGTGCTTTTGTACTTTCACACACCATTAGCGGCTCTTGAAGAATATCACATTCTTGCTCTTTAGCTGACAATAGCTCTTCTGTCTTGATTTTTTTTCGCTCACCATCAGGTAGTATCAGATCTTGGTGACCATTGTTTGAAGAATTAGAAGCTGAAGATAATTTGAGATCTCTCGAAACAGGTGATGCAAATCTTGGGTTGTTTTGTAGCGTCGCTAGCATAGTATCGAGAGATATATCAGATCGGACGTTAGGATGGGTAAGAGGGGGGCTTTCCGTTTCGGCGGTGAAGTCTTACAAACACTTATCAGATATCTGTTAAATATTTTCTTTTCTGTTAAGCTCACATTGATATGGAACGTCTGAAGCCAATAGCAGCCGCTCTGCAAAAGGGTTTAGACCATAAAGGCGAACTTGCGAATCAAGCCTTGTTCCAGAAGATGGTAGTGATGAAAAAGTGGACGGTACCTCGAATTTACTTAATAATTAACACAAATTTCTTCCCATGCTTTGATATGCTCAGGAAATACTTACATTGGTCTCAAATGTCGAGTATTTAAGTAGTCTCTTAGACCGCTCAGATGTGAATCTACCATGTTTATATACTCAGGCGTAGAAGGAGGATTATTTAAAACTTCGTAGGATCTTCTTGACTCAACACTTTGCTGTTCGGTCAATTGAAATATAGAAGTTTGTGGTACAACCTCAGGTATCTCGAGTAATGATGTAGCTTGCGTTACCGTTAGTTACGGCGTGGCTTCTCGTTCAAATATTTGTTACCTGTAGTCATAGGTGGAGCTGAAGTCAATGGTGTATACTGTAAGGCATCATAATATTCAGACAGACTAATTGCCTGACTCTCATTTGCACCATTCGAGTCGTTAGAATCCATTGTGACTGTTTTGAGTGAGTGACTGATCCTTGCGTAAATGGCAACACGGAAACAACTGTCAGGCAGCCGACCTTCAGGTCCCAATCGTTAACTATTTCAGTTTTATAATTTCATTGGAAGACTGAATTTAGCAAATTGAGATTCCTTTCATTTGTAGTCGCTAGCAGCTTATAAAAGGGTAACTTTGTCTTTTCGGAATTTAGTTAGCGCGTGCTACGACGATGCGTGAAGAGATTACCCGGCTCGCATCGCGTTGTTGCAGTTGCGCCGCACTAATCTCAACTTGGATCAACACTTTCTCAACTTGTCAAAAGTTCTGAGTTATTGTATCAAGTTTTTCGATATTCATGTCAGCCGAACCTGATAGTTCAGAGTCAGACTGTGTGGTAGCAATCGCTTAATGCTACAATTGGCTCTCTGCACCAGCGACTCTCGTCAAGTCAAAGCTTGTAAAACCTTACTTGAAAAGGAAAAATGTTTTGATAAAGTTCGTGGAATTGAGAGAACGTCGGATAGATTTTTAATTTTTACGAATAAGGTAAGTGGTTGATATTTACAAAGACATTAGAACTTACAAATCATAGAAGCTGGCAGTTACTGATGATGAGAATGACCTGCAATTACTTTCGTTAGATTTTGTAAAAGAATTAGGAACGTCAATATCAATTTCTCGGGTTGAAGTGCCTGATGAATCGGGATTAGGCAATGGTCAGAAGTATAGTGGCTCGGCGTTGAAGACGGCAACTCACAATGCTTTATTGCAGTTGAAGAAAGACTTTCTGAGATTAGACTCTGAAACAATAAAAAGCATTGTTGAAGAAACGCCGAATCGATATTACATCTACGGAGCTTTATTGCTACTTTCGTCAAATAGTTTTGAAAACATTGAATCCTGGGATCTAGTAGCCAAAAGTCATTCCTCTTTCAAATCTCAGTTTTATTCGATTCTTTGTTCTTTGCTTGACATAACGCATGTTGCTCTGAATGCTCCCATATCCGGAGATACAGATAACGTCATGAGAAAACCTACTTCGCTGGTTTGCTTACATGGAAAATTTGGCAATGGAATAACAGACGCCACTATAATGAATCCCACGAGTGCTGACTTCTCCAATGAACTGTGGGCAGTCACTCGTCAAAATGGAATCACTCAAACATGGGCACCGAGATATACAATGTTCAGCAGAGGGAACATCAAGGAGAAAGCGCGAGTTCTCAAACTGGAAAATATTCAAGGAAAGACTGTAGTCGATCTGTACGCTGGGATTGGCTATTTCACGTTTTCTTACGCATATGCTGGCGCATCGAGAGTTTTGTGCTGGGAAATCAATCCATGGAGCGTCGAAGGGTTAATACGAGGAGCGCGAGCAAATAAATGGAACGTTCAAGTAGTTCGCCGAGACGAAGAATGGAATATCTCCCCAGATCTACCTCAAATAGTTGTTTTTCAAGAAAGTAATGAGTTTGCGCCGTCTCGCATTTCAACTGCAAGGGAAAAGTTCCAATTTTCTTACGATCTTGCGCATGTGAATATGGGCCTTTTGCCATCATCTGAACAAAGCTGGCCGGTGGCTTTGAAATTGGCACTAGACTCTAATTCAATAACTTGTGAGCTTCATGTACATGCTAATGTCGCAATTAAAGACATTCCTCTTTGGACACGCTCCACAGAGAAAAGGTTAGAGGAACTGGCAAGAAGTGAGGCACCGAAATCTGAGAAAGTCGCGATAAGAAGCGGGTATGTCTCAAGCATCAAAAGCTTTGCGCCAGGAGTCATGCACGTTTGTGGCGATTTTAGCTTCGAACGCCACGGAATGAATTAATTATGAAATTGGGTACTAAACAGGCAACCTGGATCATTTATCATCTGTAATCTGTAGCTTTGCGATAGAACTGTCTAGCCGGAAAGCGCGCGGACACATAGGTCTACATAACAGCCATGTATTAGGCTAGACGCCAACCCTAATCAACAACCACTCTTAAAGAGAGAAACTAACTAAAGCAAATAAAGACATCTGCAGAGTAATCTTCTTGTGATTGCATATTAAGGTTTATAGTTTAACGTAACGAAACGTCACCATGAACTTAATTCGATAGAACGACAGCCATTTATGAGAGACTACGGACTAAATTATATGAAAAGTGCGTGATTTCTAGTGACCTTTAGGATCAATTTACCATGAACTCTTCCAGTAGAGGAATACGAATCAAATTTGAGGTATTGGGAATAGTAAGTCCCCTTTATCACGCGCTAAAATTACCACTAAAATACAATTCAAAGGTGCAAGGAGTCGGGTTCAGAAGATATGTTGAGGTATTTTCTTACAAGTCAATAATACTGAACAAAACTAAATTGCTTTCGGGGCATAGAGGCTTGCGAGAGAAATAGGCGGTATTTCAGGGTTTGTGTATAACACTGGTATGACTTAAGTTGATTAGAGAGATTTTGAACTAAGTGATAAAGCGCATGGAAGTGTACGAGGAGAAGCTCAAAGTGCAGATACGCATCTCATAAATAGGTTGATCAATGAGATTATAAGTGAGTGAATTTATTAGCCACATCATACGACACGATAGTTTGAATATGAAACTGACTGGTCTCTTTAAAAAGAGGGAAATGCTCGAAGCAAAGTTGATGATGTTAAAGTCGAAGAGATCGATCAAATTGAAAACGAGAGTCGTTTTGTAATAAAGAAAGGGCTCTTTTCTAAATGAAACCGCCATAAGAAAACCAAATAACTTGATTGTTTCTGTTTCAAATAGGTACAGTATGATGCCTGCATTTCAAGCATAACTATGTACATGAATTGAATATGAGGGGAGGTACAAGTAAGAAGAAAGTAAATACTATTTCGTTTCAGAGCCAGCCAGAAAGATAATAGCAATCAAAAGATTTTTTATGCTGTGAACGCGGTTAAGCAGCAATTTCATTTCGTTCCCAGCCTTGAGGCTTTGTGTTTTCAAGTGTTTTTGTTGGCTGTGGAGTGCCGTTTTCGACTTTCAAGGCGAAGGGGTTGCGATCATTCTTTTGATCAAGATTTCCAAATGTGTGATTGACTTCGCGATGCTTCGCTTCGTCAGCTCGAATGTACAATAAAAGATCTTCCATTGTACTATCATCACCCATTTTCCAGTATTGCTTAGCAATATCAGGTATTTCAGTTTTCTCAAAGCCGGGTAGTCTTCCAGCGCGCAGATCAGAAATGCAGCGCGAATAGGTCAAAACAGCTTCTTCCTCGAGATAGCCGACAAATCTATGACAAGTTCTGGGAGAGACAAGATAAGCCGCAAAGAAAAGATTGAAGAATACACCTTGGGCTCCAAGCAACATGAATCGCATGAATAAGCCAGGGTTATAGATTTTAAGGAATGTTAAAAGATGCATGCGCTCGTTGTAAGCTTCCTCTAGCAAACTTTCGATCCACGCGCGATCTCTTCGAAGAGCTCTAAGCGAATGCAAATGACGAATCATACCAGCAACCTAGGTTCACATTGTCAGAGTTGTGTTGAAGATAGTAAAGAATATCATAGCGAGACTTACCATTCCGGGAACACCAGCTATGCTTTCTAAGAAAACGAATCGTACCAGCCATTTGCTTTCAGTCATAGCAACCGTTGCATCATTTTCATGACCAGGTTTTGGATGACGGTAGCCAGTCACAAAGTCGAAACTGTGACGCAGAGTTTTCATGGTGAAAAGAGCAACTTTATCTGATAATGTCTTTGCATCTCTGTGTGCAAACGCTATAGCCTCCATTTGTTCTTTTGAGTATATTGGATGAGCCCATGCCGCATCACTGAGATAGTTGTGCTTGTCGGGGCGCATCAGAGATTTTGACTTTGCGTTCTCTGTGGAGTTGCTGGCAAGTGTTTCTTTACCAGACACCTCTTCTGGAGGAGCAACGGGCATGTCATTGAGATCATGATGAGGATGGAGAGCAGTCTGTGCAGGTTTCTTAGAGCTTGGCCAGATGGAGAACTGGCGCGATGAAGAGCGAAGAAGATGAACCGTGCTGTTCGAGAAACCGGTAGCAAAACAGCACGCTGATATCGTTGGCGAACAGAGACGCGTGGCAGCACGGCTCGAAGTTGAACGAACCGAAAGCATGGACGACATAAAGATGGATTGTGTTTAATGAGACTGTGTCGATGTAATAATTATAAAAATAGTTACAGCGAGGACTAGTGATCTACTCTATATACACGGGACGCAGAAGGCGCAATTGCCACAGATTTTAAGTCGGGCGGAAATCACAGAGGCCGTTTTCGCCCAGCGCCCGGCAAAGAGCCATTAACGCTGAGCACGCGCAGGACCAAATTTGCGCGCAGCTAGTGTCTCACAAAATACCTATTCGGGGTGGATCTGTGAGAACGGGCCTCGAAGCAGGATACAATGACATCAGGATGAACGCCTCACCGCCCGGCATCACCCGAGCCGCACCGATTCTTTTTCGTCTCGCTTAATATTTGCGGTCTGTGCTTCTTCATTTTCGGGCTTGCGCGTCAGCATCGCGACCCGCTTGGACTGCTTATTCGCGAGAGGGTCGTCGAAATTTGCTCACGAGGCGCTCATCTGACTCGTGTCCAATCAAGGGCGCTTCTTATGACCAATTCTTTGCTGAAACTCTGTTTAGTCTTGATGGCGGCCTTGAGCGCGGCCTACCCGATTCGGTTTCGCTACCGAACACCCGCCAAAATTCCGCTCTATTGTTGCGGAAAAACTCGGGGAAGACAAATGCTGACATCCACCGCGTTATTATCGTAGTTTTTAGCTATGTTTGTATCCTTAGGACTTAAGCAGTTTACGACGTTTCGGCTTTATTATGTTGGTTGCTGAGAGAGATGTGGCAACCCGCGTTTTTGATCTCACGCCGGCTTGGTCTCCGGGGCGATTGGTGGCTGTCAAGTGTGTCGAAAGTGCGCCACGGCAGCTATGGCACCAAAAGGCAAAATAGCTAACCCTTGACGAGCTGTTTTCAAGATTCGAAATTCTCTCAAATCATAGCAGAATAGCCTCGTTGATTCGCGCGCTAGTATCTCTCTCTCGCATTTGCTTTTAATAATTACGCATCACACTAGCATTTTGTGATCCTCAATGAAATCTTAAAGTTTATTTCTAGTGCTCGATTGCTTCAAGAGCGCATTGATCTGTCTCGACATTTCGGCTGCGCCTTCCAATCGATCCAGCACCAACTCGAATCCGATCTGTGTTGCCTTTTCCGCTTCAATGTCTGTCAGTCTCATCTCTTTTTCAATTTCTGTTGTCCATTTATTCCATGCTTCTTGCAAGTGTAGGTTGATAACGGAGCCTAAACGGAGTGAAAGTTAGGATATAACTCAAAAACTATAACTGGCCGCGCCTGGCTCCGAATCACTTCAAGCAAACCAAATCCACAAATACACAGAAAAAGAAAACATGATTACATACCGACAGTAGCCGGACTTTCGAGGGGAACCATGTGTCTTGCACCTGGTATAGTGATTGATTCAGAGTTTTTGATAGCAGATGAGACAACAGCAGGAGCTGTATCATCGTTCCATTTACCATCTCCAGCATACACTAATAAAGTAGGAGTACTGATGAATGGGAGCAACTGGCTCATTTCTGATAGTGATTTAGGAGCTGAGCAATAGATTGCTGCTGATTGTAAAGCACTTGACTTCAGACACCATACTTTTTCGTTATTTTTATCTTCTTTCTCGTAAAAAGATACCTCTAGTAATCTCTTCAGGATTTCAGGATCAAAAAAACGAGCGGGTGTCGACTTCAGAAATTTTACGCCACTCTCTCGGCTCGGAAATTGATCTGGTAACCGCACCTGGACTGTTGTGAATTGTACAGTTTTGGATGCTGTACTAAATGGAATTACTACCGGCTCAAATGCAATGCAGCTTTGAAATGATGATGGATGCATGTGGCAAGCCATTAAACTTGATATATCAGTATCAGCCACTCCGACAAACCCGATTAATAAATACTCACGCTTGAGCGGCACCCATTGAATGTCCAACTGAAATAATTGGTTGAGGTATTTTTAATTGGGTAATAAGAGATAACAAATCTCTTCCCCCATCCATCCAATGTATCTCATGTCCCAGTTTACCCTCATTTAACACTGCTGAATCACCATGTCCTACCCAGTCCATAGCAATTGCTTCACGGATTGGTACGCTACTTTCAGCATTGAAAAATATATATTTAATCACTTCTTCCCATACTTCTTTTTGGTAGCCGGTACAGTGTAAGAAAATAAGAGTGATTCCATATGATTTAGGCTCTGGCGGCGTATATCTATTCAAGGCTATTTTCAATCTGTCATTCAATCGCACAGTAGAATAGCGATAAGCTCGCGGATGAGCTGCATCGACTACTTCGGATCTATAACTTAACTTTGGCATTCCTAAAATCTCTATAACATCTAACTGAACTTTTCCATCGTCAACACCGGTCAATATATATAAACCTCGGATTTGAGCCTCACATTCTGCGGGGAAAACCGAGGTTTCACGAGTGATCTGGAAAAAATTAATGATCTGGAAAGATGATTTTTATCGTGTAAATTTGCTTTACGTTAGTCATTTATTCAAGCTTTTTAAAGCCTTATCTTGTTTAATCGTATTTGGTTTTTAAAGAAAAAAATAAAGAATTTCAAGCAGGCTTACTTTATGGTGCTTGAAAATTTAGAGTTGCACTAGTTCAAATGGACTTGCCATTTTGCATTTGAAATCTGAGTTTCAACAGCATAATATTTACAATATAATACATTTATACTAAAAGAAAATGCGGATATATACATGTCCAGCTCATAAAAACAGCTGTACTATTTGAGCTCTTCAGGGTCCGATTTCGATGCAGAAACCGATTTCTTTTCTTGCTCTATTCTGCGCGCTTCAATTTCTTCCTCTGTGAGAATCTTGACTGCAGTTTTAGAAAAAACGTAAGACAAACCACTGAGAATCGTGGTAGCTGCAACTGTGTACCTGTGTGAATATACTATTAGCAACTTGCACCTCAACGTTTGACAAAATGACATACTCAAGACCCATAATGGCATTGGAAGCCAAAAGCTGTGCACTAGGTGCTAAACCTGTAAATGCGAATGGCTTTATTAAAGTGATTCCGAGTAAACCCATTTGGAAAAAAGTGTTGTATTTGGAGATAGTAGTAGGATGAACCTCTGCCGACGGAATGCTAAAATCCCAAAATCGTTTGGCGGTCTTAGGAGGTGGCAGTGAAATATAACGGTAGTAAATTGCAGACAATCCAAGTAAAGCATCACGACCAAAGATGATAACAGCGATCCAAACTATAATGACATTAGAACTAGTTCATTCGAATATGTTTAGTAAAACAGATGGTACATACTTGGCAAACTACCATTCCATGCGAGACATCCGGTCAAAGTCACCATAAGTAGTTTATCGGCCATTGGATCAATTACACTACCCACTACACTCTGCAATTCATACTTTCTCGCCAAATATCCATCAAACCAATCCGTCACACAAGCGTAAAGAAATACCCAAGCAGCCACGACATGATCACCTTTTAAAACAAGATATCCAACAATTGGAGCAGCTATTAGTCTAGTGAATGTTAGAATATTCGGAATCGTGTATATGTTTTCTCGAAAGACCGGGTTCTTCGGTTTCGGAAGTCGATCTATAGCGTTCTTCACTGCTATTGTCGTTCGTTCTTTGGTGTCTGCGTACAGCTTTTGTCGAGCATCTTTTGACATGTTCTTATTTATCGTCTCCAATGCTCGTTTCCTGAAAGGAGGTTTTGAATCATTTTGTTTTGGAGTAGAATCGCCCGAGGAGTATTGTCGTGTGCAGAACTTTGTAAGGATCGGCCGCGAAAAGGGCATGCCCGTTATGGATGTGCATGAATTAAACTGGTTAATTGCTGTTGAAGCATGATAGTATGACAAGTGCGGATTGTTCCTGAGTTGCCTTAAAAGGAAAGACATGGGTTTTCTGATATGAGATTGCTAAAGTCATAAAATTAGGAATTCAGAGGGCGCGCGTTTGAACTTTAAAATCTGGAAATTTGACATTCAACAAACCACTTACGCTAGCTCAGTTTACCTAAAGGCTCTTTTGCTTTGTCTTTTTAAAGATTAAAAGATGAGCAGAATTTTAGTATTTTTTGAATTTTTTATGTTGCAAACTTCATATAAATTCAGTTAAATGGGACTTGCAGTACGAGCGAAGTCTTTACTGATTATTTTCATACTTCACTTCCGCCGCAGCCTTCTTTCTGCCCCTCCCAATTCCAGAAAGGGCAATATTTGGGACATTGGCGGTCAATTGATATGCAGCATTTAGCATTCGCACTGGTTTTCTAGGCATGCTCATATATTTCAATCTACAGTTAAATTTCAATTGAACTTGCGCACTGTAAATTTAATTTTGTATTATCGAATAATTAAAGGATTGACATGTGAGGATAAATCATGTGATATCAGTCACGTGCTCATTTTTTGTGACGTTGAACCTCGGCAGGAGGGGCAGTTTCCCCGGATTTGCCTTTGGCGACGTCCTCGGCTGGGATATGGTTTGTTTTTGGCACCCCGCTTCTTTCCTTCCGCGTCATCGACGTATTTAAGCGTGATCTGTTCTCTCCAGCTTCTCTTCCTCTTTGTTTACAGATATCCTTCTTATATCAAAGATAACTATGGAACGTCTATCTGCTCTAGCATCGCAACTTGCGCCTAACGAAGCCTCGGCTGCTCAGAAAATTCTTGAGAAACACCCTGACGACGTCGTGATTGTTGGTGCTTACAGATCTGCTCTGACCAAGGGTGGAAAAGGTGGATTCAAGGACACTACAGGTGCAGACTTGCTCACAGCTGTGCTCAAGGGTGTCATTGAGCGCACAGGCATTGACCCAAAGTTGCTTGGGGACGTGTGTGTCGGTAATGTCCTCGCTCCTGGATCTGGTGTGACTGAGCACCGTGCCGCTTGTCTTGCAGCTGGTATTCCATACAGTGTTCCTTTTTGTGCTATCAATCGACAGTGCTCGTCTGGATTGATGTCTGTTGATCACATTTACAAGTCAATTCGCAGCGGCGACATCGATGCTGGCATTGGTGGAGGCATCGAGAGCATGTCTCAAAACTTCGGTCCTCAGGCTGTCTCGGAGTTTTCAGACGATATGAAGTCTCATCCTGAGGCAAAGAAATGTTTAATCCCCATGGGAATTACTTCCGAGAACGTTGCCACTGCCTATGGTGTCACTCGTGCACAGCAAGATGAGTTTGCCGCTCAGTCCTATCAAAAAGCAGAGGCTGCTCAAAAGGCTGGAAAATTCAAAGATGAAATCATTCCGATCAAAACTAAATATGTTGATCCAAAGACAGACGAAGTCAAAGAGATCACTGTTACTGAGGATGACGGAATCCGACCAGGTGTCACAGCCGCCAGTCTCGGAAAGATCAAGCCTGCATTCAAGAAAGATGGTACTACACATGCTGGCAATGCTTCTCAGATTTCTGATGGAGCTGCCGCTGTAATTCTTGCTCGCCGATCATTTGCTGAAAAGCACGGAATGCCAATCGTTGCTCGATTCGTGGACTGTGCTGTTGTTGGTGTCCCCCCTGAAATCATGGGTATTGGTCCAGCTCTCGCTATTCCCGCAGTGTTGAAGCGAAACGGATTGTCCAAAGATGACGTCGACATCTACGAAATTGTGAGTTGATTCCAATGGAACTATCTATACACCTACTAATTTTTTTACAATAGAACGAAGCATTTGCCAGTCAGTGCCTTTACTCAGTCCTGGACTGCAACCTCGATATGAAAAAGGTCAATCCCAACGGCGGTGCCATTGCTTTTGGTCACCCTCTTGGATGCACCGGTTCGCGACAGATCGCTACATTAGTCCAAGAATTCAAGCAATACAACAAGAAAATCGGCGTCACATCAATGTGCATTGGAACTGGAATGGGTGCAGCAGCGATTATCACCGCAGAATGAGCTTTTAAACATAGGGTCATCTGACATTGTAACTGCTTCAATGAAGCCAGTAGCAAAAAAAACATTTTACTGCTTTGGATGTTGATTGGGTTAGTTTAGGCTTGTTTTTAATTCATAAGGTAGTTTTCTTTCTTTTAAATGTGAATATCAGTACATGGATAGTTTACTTCTTGTGAGTACATAATCGTAGAAATTGTAATTTAGAAATATCACTTCTGTCCATTTCTCCAGAAGTTGTGGACTTCTCGTAAAAGATCAAAATAAGAAAATAACCCTAGCCCCATATATTACCCTGCCACTATTCCTGCAAACCCGAAAATTAACGTTTCACGAAATTTTTGAATATACTCACTTGACTTTGGCTTCTTCCCCAGCAATATTGTTGAGTCCAAAGACTTCCACGTTAACGATGTCAGGACTTTGGGGGAGTTTAGAGTGTTCTGCTTTACGACAAGTCTGCAGTTCTTTATGGACTCGACCACAGCTCACAATTGTCCGAAATTACGCCAAAAGGAAGTTAACGAAAAAAGATCTTAGACAACTTCGAGCGAACCGTGTGCCATTTATCGAGACCAAAAAGTACTTGAAAAGTGCACCACTTCCCGAAGTCAATCCAATCTATGGCAACTACTCACCTTTTGTGCGTGCCATTTTAATTGGATTGAACACCAATAATGAACATGCAATTTTGAAAGAAGGTGAACCGAAAGAGATAATAACTCCGGGTACTCCTGCTTATGGAATGAATCCTTTTGAGCCAGAATATCTTTCCTTTGTATTTGAATCAAAAAGTTTTGACGAGAGTCTCGCAGAGGCTACCAAAAAGACCGAGGAAGCTACAGAGGAAATCAAGTCATTATATGCCGTCGAGATTGAGAAAGCCGAGCAAGAGCTTGCTGAAATTACAAGTAAGACATCTAATGTTGAAGACCAATCAGTGGTTGAAGCCAAGCAATTTGTTCAGGATTTAAAGCAAGCAATGCAATATGAATCAGAAGTAGCAGTCAGCAACAATTTCCATAGTTTTAGACGGGAAAACACAAAAGCCTTTGAGCGACTTTTTGAGCGGAAACGAGCTCTACTTGTTAAAGTTTCTGCATTGCGAAGAGCTAGTCAGAAAGCTCGACGAGTTAATCAAATCCGACGCGCAATTAATGAGTTCGGTATCGATAATATGGACACTGGATCTCCAGAGTCTCAAGCTGCAGTTTTAACTGTCCGTATTTTGTCCATGGCTGAGCATGTCAAATACAATCCTAAGGATTTCGCTTCTACTCGACGACTTACGATCAATATCCATCAACGTAACACTATCTTGAAATATTTGAGAAAAAAGAATGTGGCTCGTTATACTCTTTGCATTACCCGTCTTGGTTTAGATGATGCAGCCATTACTAAAGAATTCAGATTCTCAAGAAGATTGCTGACGGAGTATTAAAAAGGCGGGTTTTAATCTCTAGTATTTGTACATATCTGGATATTGTTTATAGGTTGTAATATAAAAACATGCACACAGATTATTTTCACTATAGGTACCTCTCTTAAAGCAGATTCAGACTCCCACCTTAAAGACACATTACAATCTGTAAATCATCTATAGTAATGTTGCGTTCAGACAGTTCATAACATTGTAGCCCATCCTTTTGTTTACCAAAATCCTCCAACAACTCCATTGCAGATTCCACTGGATTTTTTAGATTACTTTTGAAGCCGATAATGACGAACGAGTCAGGAGATTCCGGAATTTCGAGTGTGCTTTGCTTCCCTTCCAAAGACATTAAAAGTGTAACATTGGTTTTTACACAAGCAATGGTATCATTCCATATGACTGACTCAAATCTAGCTGCACCACGAATAATCTCAAAATTACCCTTCTTTGCTTCATTTTCGTAATATTCCCATGCGTGTCGATATTTCTCAGAATTTTGTACATTCATTAAAATTATGTAAAGATCTTCTTTTTCCACAATAGAAAAGTCTAACTGAAAGCTTTTACCACACTCTTGTCTAATGTTCGTTAACGTAGATAGTACGTCAATACTTTTCGGGACATATAGAGCAACAGAACTCACAGGCCATGGTGATTTCATTTTCGCATCTGATAAATCTGGCTTTGCTGCAGTCGGCTTAAAGGTCAATATTGACTGTGTCTTACCTATTTTGTTTTTGTGATTTCCCTTTTTGCTAAAAACTTTCTTTATTTCAGGAACATATCGCAAAGCATACTCAATTGCTGCATCAATTTCTTTCTGACTCGGAACTTCAAGAATAAGCTCAGGGTATTGTTGTTGCATCTTGCTTATAATCAGCATCAGATTGTCTTTCAATGGTCTATCCACTTTAAGATCGATTACAAAATTGAACCCATCATTGTCTGGTGCTTGTGTCATGTCCACTGGCTGAAATCGATGAAGAAAGCCATCCATGATTTTTACTATCTTTTGCTCACCGTCAGATTTAGCATAAATAGATTGATGATTGTCCCCTCTAGCAAGCACGCGGCGTAATGTCACATTTTTGACAGCACGTAGTCCTGATGATCCATAGTGAATGAAATGTAATCCGATAAATTTAATCTGCTGATCAGACATAAGTTTTCGCATATCTTGAAATATTTGCTCTCGTTCTCGTTTCATATGATTGTTTCTGTCGGCTATTGTGACTTGTCTGCTAATCAGACTGTCTTTTAATGCTTCACAAAACCGCAAACCTGCTCCTGTTGAGCTTCGAGGAAGGTTATCATTCTGAACATGACCCCAACCAAGTAAGTATTCTAAAGCTAACGAAAGAGTGGTTTTTCCGCATCCAATCGTAGCCACTGGAACGATAACATAGCGGGTAGCATTATCTAGCAGCTGCACATTAGCTGTAATTTCATTATCAATAAGCAATTCTTCTCCCTCGTCGTAAGTTTTACTTTGCTCAACAGGTCCCCCACTCTCGTCCACAAATTTCAAAAAGCTGTTACGCAAACCAACTACTCCTCGACCGGCAAGGTATTGTTTTTTCAAATCGTTCTTGTGGTAAAAAGTCTGACAGAGAAACACAAGAAAAGCTAATGTACTTCTCTTATGATTACGAAGACAGAAAGTAGTCCCTTCCAGCATTTGCTTTGCTGCTCTATGCCAAGCTTGGTAAATAGATAATGGCTCTTCTACTTTAATTGAATAATAGTCATCGGTAAGTACTGGAGGGTTGATGCTTGAATCTTGGCTGCGGATCATAAGTTGCGAAACAGGTAAACCACTCCACATTTCACTTTCAATCACATTCTCAACACGTTTTTGTAGCTCAGCAAAGCTGGATATGATTTCATAATTGGGCGGAGGGATTTGAAAGTGACTCGCAAACTTATGAACTCTCTCGACTGTGTAAGCAGAAAAATCAGCATAGTTTTTGTAGATTCCAAGAATACACAGCTTTCCTTCGTTGTCTATAAAGTTGTTATTCTTTCCTTCAGGTTCGGAACGAGACAATAAAACTACTACAGTACAGTCCATACATCTCAAAATGGCCGCAAAATCGCGATTCATCAACCCTAGCTTTAAGATATATTTGGCAAACCATTGTCCGTCAACGTCTTCAAACTTCAATTCAGGATCAAAAACAGAGCGTACAGATTCCAAGCAACAAGCCTGTAGTCTAAAGTCTGCAGTGCTTGACAGAAATACAACGATTCCACTAGTTTTTGGGAATAAAAAATATGGACCATTAGTTTCCGCTTCTATCAATTTCCACTTTGACGAATTAGCAGCTGATTACAGGTGTTAAAGCAACCAGCTTTCAACGCACCTTTCTTGGTTCCCCATGAATGAATCGTTGGTAAGTAGACACTAATACCTTGTTACTTCTCCTTGAATGTTTCAAATAGAAGGATTGGGAACGAGTAGCTTTCATAATTGGCAGTGTACAAAGACTGAAATATAGAAATCTAGTTTAAGTCCAAATGGCTTTACAACTGCTGTTCTCAACCCCTTTAACGAACTGCCAGAGTATTGTTCTTTTTCAGTGCATTTAGCAGCAATAGTAAGCGTAAAAGCTCTCTAAATCGAGAGTAATAATCATTAAGTATTTTCAACAATTTTTGAGTCAACGCACCATTACTTCCAAATTCATGTCATTCTGAATCTCAAAGCACCAAGCTGACTGCTTCACATATCAAGGGAAAGCAGTAAAGAGCAATCAAAAGGAGGAACTACTTAGTGTTCAATACAATGACGACTTGTCAAATTATAGTTTATGTGACATTGAAACCAAAATAATCGGAGTGACATTGCGGTGCACGTTCGTAGGTCATTGCGCTTTCAGCGCTTATTAACGATTTTTTGAAAGGCGAGTCCGATAAGTCTTATAACTTGAGAACTCTTTTCTTCAGCGAATACGGTCATTTTGTACATCGATTACTGTTTGTATATATTTGTGGGCATTCTTGATTAGAGCCCGTGAGTGCCTCTTGCAAAGTAATGCAGGATTCCCCGCGGATAGAGGAGCCCACAATTTTGGCAGACACCCCGGTATCGCAGACAACTGATAGATCTCAGAATAATGTAATGCTTCCGCACAAAAGCAATGGATCACCGTCCATTTCACACGATCCCCCACCAATAGTTGCTTTGTTTTTAATTCGCTTTGATATCAGAAGAGGGTATGGTCATTGGGTTTTATTTTAATGAATCGAATGAAAGACTGATTTGACGTAGTTACGTTATTGAGTGGAGTCGAGCATCGTCACCAGGCAAGTCGTGCCATTTGAGGAAGCCGCATATGAGTTCAAACTAATCTGAATTATATAGCTATTCCTCTGGACAGCATAGAATACAAATCATTTCCCTCTGGCCTTCACAATTCACGAAATGACGTTATATACTTTATGCAAGGCGAATATTATTCTGGCGTAAGTGTCTTTCTACGTCTGGATACCGACAGTGCAGCAGAGAGATTTTCCCGAATGTATTCATTGGGAGTTTTAGTACCAAGTGGGCTGGTCAAACGAGGCAAAAGTACTACCGGTGCCGGCCGCTTAGGCAGAAGCTGGGGTCATGTTGAAAATCTTAAGCTATTATTAGAGTATGTCTTTTGCAGATATTTCTTCTATTTTGAACATAGTACTAACTTTTTAGTGAGTACTCACGGGACTCCAATGATTTTGTACCATTGGAGGCTTATTTTGAGCTTCATGGTTTGGCATCTGATAATGTATCGTCATCTGGCACTGTTGCTTCAGAGGATCTTCGATACACTCAGCCTGTGCGCCCTTTCCAATTGGATTCTTCAAAAATCAAAGGCTACACATCAGCACCTATCAACTCGCAGCCTAATACTGCCTCGTCTTCGGATAATGAATCATTTGCACATTCTTTCAATGGTGCACCTCCAATTTTGCCAAAATCGCACCCAGCTAGGTCATTACCCTCATTTCTAGATTCATTTGGTCCTCTTGCTTTCAAGATATGGAAAGCTGCACTTGCAAGGGAAAGGATACTGATTGTAGGCGATATCCCAATTGAGCAAGGCTGCAATTTTGTTTATGATATTGCTATATTAGCAAACATCCCTTCAGCAATTGCGGAGCTCATTCCTATTCCTGCATACAAAATTCGTCCGTTATTTTCAGTTGGATTGTGTGATATTGACTATCTTAAGTCTCTTTCATCTCTCACGCCGGCCCAAGAAGCTCGACAACGAAACCCTAGTCCTTTCTACGGTTGGATTGCATATACCACTGACAAGCTACTACAAGAAAAAACGGAACTGTTTGATGTTGTTGTCAAACTTCCGCCAATAAGTGCGTCAATATCAGCCGCTGCTTCGGCAGCTATACCTTCGTCTTCAAGACAGGCATCTCCTCATTCAGTCAGCCAATATTCATCCTTGTATTATCCCATCAGCGAATCATCTGGTAGAATACTATACCCTGCAATTCATTACACGTCGAATCCGAAAGAAACGTTGAAAGCTTCACTACGAGATATGCGACGATTCCAGACGCTACAGAATCAAATTGGTTATTCTATCGATCCTCGTCATCGGTGGTATCAAAAGTTTTACAGGGAGTTAGAAAGGGCAGAAGCTAATGAAGAATATCGTAATCTTGAGCGAAGAATGACATCCAGTTCTGGAAGCACGAGTGAGTTTTCAGCACACTTAGATCGTCGCCGAAGAAGGCCACCCTCTAGCGAAACTATGGCTTTGTTAGCCGCTTCAGATGATATTTCAGCAGCTGCGGATGAAGACGAAATTTACAATGATGATCCAGAATTGTTCTTTTCTACAAGAACTGACCTTGTTGCTGAACAGCCTTCCTGGAAACAGCTCACTTGGCTAGGATTTTTATGGTGGGCTTCTGCAGGTGAGGAAGCAAGAATTGACGAGGAAGAAATATCAGAATCAGAAACAAAAGGACTCATCAATAACGAAACCACCACTTCACTTGATCAACTCGGAAATATTGAGCGTGGGACTAGACCTTTACTGCTGGACGATTCTATTTCCCGTTCATCTTCGGTGGTCACCACACCTATGGCATTGTCAAATGAGGAAAGTTTTACGTATATTTCACCATTTGAAGATATTTCACAGTTAGATGAGTCGTTACTGCGACGTGCTGCTGCGTCAAGGCATGCTCGTCACCGCTCACAAGCAATTGGCGGAATTTATGAAGAATCAGAAGAGGATAATGAGGCTACTGAAATGATTGCCGCCGCCATTGAATCCTCAAAGCAGATTGCAATTATTGCTTTCTTCCATAGATTTACTGCTCGAGTTTTTTCTGTTCTATCGGGATTAGTGCAGGAGCAAAATTTGGTCATTCAAAAAGTTGAACCCTCTGCCACCGGAAGAAGAAGCCGAGCTAACGAAGTGATTGAAGTTTCTTTAGATGCTAGGCAAATATTATGGATTTCCAAAATTGATATGCTAGCTATGGGATTAGATCCTTGGAGTGAAAGTGACACAAAGTTTGTAAGCACTATTGTCGAAAGGTGGTGGGGAGGGCAGGTGGAAGCAAGACGAGATAATGAGTTTCTGAACTCAATGTTTTGCTGTTAAAATATAAGCTTATGTTCCTGTTTTGATAAAGCTTAGACGTTATGGTGCATTTTGACATGGGTTTGAAGTAATTTGGATACGGTTGGGTTATGTTTGTTTAGTTTAAGGTGCATCTAGCATTGTTTTTGGTTAGGACGTTGTTCACAATATTCAAAGTATAATTGATTTACTCTCATTTTTATAATATGTGATATTTTATGGGTGTTTGCGAAAGGCACCTTTTTTGATTTTTCTCTGTCTCATTATATTGGAAAACACGTAATACTTTTATCATGTACAATTCAGGTTTTGTGAACTTGGTGATTTGAATGTTATTCAAGATGTAAGCACACTATAAAAGACAAAATCTGACAACAAAAATTCTGGACAAAAAGTTTTTGAAATTACTTTGCCAACTCCAAAATTTCAAAACTCCTGAGTAAACGCCAACGAAACAAATTTGATCTAAAAAGTATAGGTTTTTTTGTGTTAAAACATTCGAATATCGTAGTACTACACAGTATTATTCAGTTAGAATTGCAAGTATACCAACAATTATAGAATACTCACAATGTAAGGGGCAGCACCAGGCGTATCTGATGGAGGGGGGGGCGGGCGTCTATTATTCGGCGAAGAGCTCAACGATCTTTCAAGATCTTCAGCGGCGTATACTCCAGGGCTGGTACCAGGTCTGAACGTGGCATTACTACTTGCAGCACTACCCACGACAAATCCTTCTGGAAGACCACCAGATCCAGAAGACCCGGTATGAGGCGTAGGACTTGCAGAAAATGGAACAGCAACAGCAGGACGTTGTAGAAATCTCTCGCGAATGCTTGCAAAAAAGCTGAAAAGCTCACTGGGGTTGTTTTGTATAAAATCCACAGCTGCGCGACGAATCTCTTCGGGATCGGAGGTAGTATTAGCGGCTGACGACACACCAGAACGGTTCCCAGCTAGGGGATTTCTGACAATAACAAACTCTCCAGTCTCAGGAATAAGCTGAGCAAGGGTCGCACCCGATTTGTGCACATATTGTGAATACTTGAAATGTGGTTTTCCCCAAGAATATATGATCTCAACGTCAGGAGAAGCAGAGCTCAAAATATCGGCGGCGTCGGTATCAAGAACATAATCTAACTTATGCAATGCTTGTTTCTGATAAAAAAGCTTATCAGACAGAACTAAATCATCAGATTCTGCTAAGCTCAGTTGGGGCGGATCTATCGCGAATTTAATTTTTGAAGCTGATATAAACGGATCAATATCGCAGAGAGCACTAGCCTCAAGCACAGGCACTTCCATAAGTTTGAGTCTCGATCTATCACAAATTCGACTCCATTGCGCAATAGTGTCTTCAATGAATTTGGGTGTACTGTTAAACCATTCTAGCAGTAAATGATAACAAGATTCAGGATTATGAAGACGGTCATAATGAAGTGTGACCAGTTCTCGACGATATGACTTCGCTAGAGGGTCCACATCAATTTTGATAGATTTACTGAGTTCAACCCTAGGTTTCGAGTTTGATGGAGCATTGTTAAATGTTTGAGCACGACGATTGGAATCTTTATCAAGCAACATTATTGATTCACTAATCTCAATTCCATTATCAGCAGGCGAGTTTGACGTAACCGAATTACTGACTGTCACGCTTGCATTTTGCCGACCAGGTATAGGTTGCGGTTTAGTCGGACTAACAGAAATAGAATCAGGACTGGAAGCGTAATCACTGTTTGACAGAGTTGATTCAATATTCTGAGTTGAGTTGGGGTCTTGGCTTGTAGACGTAGCGCCCCTGATAGAAGAAAACCATCCTATACTAGATTTCGCAGGAGTAGGACTGTATTCAGGATTCAATTGGTAGAAATAATGACCATCTAAAAACGAGTGGCGATGCTCCACATGATGAAACAATCCAGCATTCATAAGTTCATTGCCGTATTCAATCGCGGCTTCGGCAGTATCAATGTCTTTAAAATTTTCCAAAAGCCACGCGACATATTCAGATCCAACAAAACAGTGTTGATGCAGCTTCCAATGCCATCGACGATCGCCCAAAGTGATACCGCGCTCGCCTTGCATTTCTTGTGCCATAGTAGCCAGTTTCATCTTGCGATCAAATCTCTCCGAAGGCTTCATTAAAATTGAGTCTTTTTTGCGAGCGCTTTCGTCTTCGCCCGCATTTCGAATGAGTTGGGTGATAAATGCTGACAAGCTACCGGTATAAAACTTAAGCTCTGGAATGATCGTCTTTTTCCTTCGATCTCTTTCTTCGGCTGTCAGATACTGGCTTCTATAAAACATCTCATTGAGTTTACTAAGACCATCCAAGCGGATTTCTTCAGGGCTCATTTTGTCAACTGACTCCTCACTTTCAATAGGTCGTAATTGTAAATTCTGCCACCTGGCCGCTTGAACATCAGTTGGAATGAGTACAAATCGAGATCGATAGAATCTCGATGGATCAGAGCTGACTTCTTCTCCCACGAGATAACGATCAAACTGCTCCCAAGATTGATTGTGAAATCGTGCACCAGGGAATCTAATATTCCTTATTTGATAATCTTCATCGTAAATTGTTCGCATTATTGGTTTGTAAATGATATCCTGTCCTAAACTTGGATTTTGGTTCTTTGGCTGAAAGATTTGAACCAGAATTCTATTTTGATCCGCAGACACCGCCAACCTATGCATTTGTGTGCCAGTAGAGAAATAGACACGCACCAAAGTAGGGTCTTCAGGAATGTCTTGAACGATACGTTTAGATTCTGGTTCATATTTGCTCATGCTCTCAATTTCTTGAACAGTAGGACCAACAATTATCTGGAACCCCATACCTACTCTGTATGCAACCATAGCACGCAAAGCAATGTACATATTCATCCTGTCGCGTTCAGAATCAGAATCTCGCTTCTGCACTCTTATTGTAAAAGATCGCTGAGAATAATCTCGATAAAACTCCTCTGGAGAAGGAAAGACTTCTGTTGTTATAGGAAGTGCAGCCGGAGAGATAACCGATTTCCACTTAACTGATCTTCCTAGAGACTTCCGTGGATAAATATGCTTCCAGTTTCCATGAACGATAGCACTCATTTGCTCTTCCTGAGTCGGATTTGAAGGATTAACAATTGTAGTCCATAGAGGATTATCATCTTTGAACTTCTTGCTGCTTTTGCGACGGATGTCCTCCGAATTCCGACGAGTCACCGGAGGGCCATCTCGTCCAGACGATGTCAGTGCCTGGCTGTCGTAGTTATTCATGAACTTTTCAAGTTGACTGTCAGATATCGAAGGTAAATAGTCTACACTAATTGCGCTCAACTCATTTTCCATGACGCCCATCATCTGAATCTCGTAAATGCGACAGCGCGGAACCCATACAGATTGACCACCATCCGTTGAAATGGACTTCCAAAATGAAACGTCAATCCAATGGGGCATGCAATGGACTACCTCATTGTTTGAATCTCTATATCGAAAAAGCGGTACAGCATGAAGAGGCATTCTAGTCAAGCACACTAAATCGATGCTCAAACCTGCTGTCATGAGATTTTGAGTTGTACGTTGCAAGAAGCTTGCTTCCACATCAAAGAGTCCTGACCCAGGAGATACAACAATAGTTTGCAAATTACCTCGCTGACTATCGTCGGACACCAAGTCATCTGAAGCTTGTGTAGCAGCAAGATTGATAGCTTCCAAGATGTTTCCTTTAATTGCGGCACATATCGATCCTGAAATATTACTCTTTCCGTCCTCTCCAGTTCGTACCAATACAGATTTCTGGAAAACTGCAAACTCTTTTCGCAAAGCGAGCATGATTTTCACCCAGTCTGAAACTTTCATGCGATCCACAACAACCCGGTAATGATCTCGAACATTTCTGCTTCTCACGCCGTGAGGGAGATTGCCTGAGGCACCACTTAAATCAACACTGGTGAACATGATGATCGAGACCAGATGATGAGCATCAGCCTCTCTCCATTGGTAAAATAGTTCTGGTAAATAAGAGTTGATGACTTTAGAAAAATAACTCTCCCCGGTCTCATCAAAATACCACATTTCTGTTGACATCTGCAAAAAAATCAAATATCGTACCGACTGTGAACGGAATACAGCACGCGTTTCTGGTCCAACTATTGCAATCCTTTCTTGCCGACCATTTTTATGTATCGAGTTGATATTAAGCCTGAAAGATTTAAGAAATTCGATTGGTTGTCCCTCAGTGACTGATTTACCAATTAACGAAGAAGGTATGAGCCACATGTCGCTTCGAGTAAGGTAGGTATTTTTAATGTAGAATGTTAACAAGTCGGCTTCGACCTCGTTGCGGTTCACTACACGAACTGTAAAATAACGAGAACTTCTATAATTAGCCAATCTAGAGCCTGCTAAAACTGACATATCTATAGAATCCTACAAAAGTCATTATCGAGTAATACGCATCGAACATAAATCATTAACTCACTGGACCGCTGAAAAGCTTTTTTTTAAGATCGCGACTATGAAATTTTAAAAAGAACAATTCAAGAACTTCATCGTCTTTTCCTAAAACCTCGCATACATCGTTCGGCTTAGCTCCAGGTAACATTGACTCTTCGATAATAACTGAGTCTGACGTGGTTTTCTCGTCATGGATCCTAAACACGAATCTTGCTGAAGGGCCATAATGTCTTTGATCATGGTGTCGACGCCGTGGTCGAGCTCGACGATCCGGAGATAAAGAGCTTCGATAAAAAGAATTGTAATCAATTGTCGAAGGTTGGAATCGCCCAGATCCACTAGCTCCAATCACTGGTGATATATTCATTGTAAAATTCTAGCAAGCACCTTGATGCGAGCTGGTGGAAAGAACTGAACAAACGATTTCAAAAAGTCTGCAAAAAAAGCTGTATACTTCAACTTACGCCACGCTCAATAATTGGATTTAATGCAAGAATAATAGTTTCAGTTTGGCTTAATATTCTCTAATAGCAACCTGTACAGAAAGCCTTTAAATGTGAGTCAAATTGGGGTAAATTGTCTCGATGATGATATAATGAAGTGGGATTAGATGATTATACTTCTTTCCAACGTAAATAACTGATTACGCTACCATCGCTTCCTAAATTAAAGCCAACTGACAGTGAAAATTACTTTTACAGTTACTAGATTATTTACTAGATTCCTTACTCGATTTTTGCTATGATAATGACTCTGTAAGCTCAGCTCATAAAAGATGTTGCAAGTGTGACAAGATGAACGAATGCGAAAGACTTAAATTCACGTGCTCATTAAAAGTTAATAGCATTCGCGCTAAACTAAGTACTACGACATGATCTTTCTTCAGAATTTTCATAAATCGCTAAATTCCAAATCAAACTAGTGCTTAACAATTTTAAACTTCTTTTCAACGAGTATGAAAGTTAACAGTAGGCATATATGGTAAAGTCAACAAGTCTGGATACATAATTTATGAGGTTCTGTCACGAAAATTGAGACGGGGTACGGGTTGCATCGAGCACAGGTTCACAGAGATTATAGTTACCTGTATTTTTACCAGTAACTCAGCATCTTTACAACGAAGTGATGGATTGTTAGTATAGAAAGTCATCAGTATGCGCTGCTGTTTACATATGCTATAATTCCATATCTTATACTATTGAAATGGTGTGTTATGACGTCATTCTTTTTTTGTTGATTTTTCGTCCTCAGTGAGATCCACCACCGCATATCCCAAAAATGATTGGCATTTTGTGATTATGACCTACTGATGGTTGGCAACTGATTGTCGCATCGGCGTGGAGAGGCCGAACCTTGTAATCTATATCTGAGATGGTGCCTATAACTGTTTACTAGTAAGAATTAGATGTTTTCTTGCTGTTCTTCCTACCTCAGAATACTACTGCACTTTTTCAGAATTTATTAGATAGAAAAGTTAAGCTTTCTAAATGCCGGTAGCCGGAAAAATGATACCAAAATTGATAGCCAGTGACGCATGACTGAATTGCGCACTTCAAAAAATTCATTCGTACTCCAAAGAAGGTTTTAGAGTCAATGAGCCGCGCGCACAGAGCGCAATGCACCGCTCGATCAAGTAATGATAGTGATTCTCCATGAGCACCATGCTGATTGGGCCAGTGGGCCTCGGATAATGCCAAAGGAACGTGTTATGCGGAATACTAAGCAATTAAACAAAGCACAGGGCACAAAAAGGAGTCCGTTGACTTGTTCTGACTCGTTGGTGTGCGTCACTTGTTCTGCGGTCTTTGTAGCTGTCACATGGTTCGGTACACTCGGATTTCGTGCAGGCGGGTACATATTGCCTCGGATTTCCGCGGGAAAGACTGTATCTATTATGAACTCTGTTTCATTATAAACAAGCAAGCAATATAAAGTGAACTATTAGGATTACATAGTAGTCTAGGTGATGTGAGTTGGCGACATGGATGCCACGTGCATTCCGATTATTTTACACAACCAGTTCTCTAATTCCATTAGTTTACACTTCTCGAAGATTTTTAACCGCTGCTATCTCATTTTGGCTTACTTTCAATAATTCAAGTGATTTTGGCACTATCAGGCGCTTTACGCATCAATTTGGTCCATTAACAATGAGACAATTACCTTCTTTAGATGGCGGCATGTTGGAACGCTTGAATGTTATCATCATTGATATTGAATCTCACCTACAAATACCGTTTACAACTATTCCAATAACATTTGGATCAGTACTTTCTTATGAAAAGCTACATGAATCATTTCTTAAATCGTCATGTTCATGCAAATGTTCAGTTAAAGTAAAGCGTTACTCTTGCGACAAATGCAATGAATCCGAAGCTGGTTTTGCCAAACCGAAAATCTATCATACTTCATCTAGAGAGTTAGTTTCATGTTTTCAATACCATAGCCGAATTGGTTCTCGTGACATCAGCACTGATGTATCAATTATTACCTGTGATCTGAAAATAGCTGGAATTGCAGGATTGCTAGCAACTATGAAATTATGGACACCATCCTTGGCAGTTGTGCGAGTTTCAAAATCCAGTAATACGATCAAGCTGAGCAACAATTTACGCAAAGTGTTTAAAGCAACTAAGGGTCTTGAGGTGAAAACTTTAGTTATGGTAGATGCGAATGAAGCCGAGTGGTGGGAAAGAATGCACTCACGTTGGCGAGTTTTTCCTATGAAAGGCAGGACTGGCGTATCTACATTGTTTGATGATGCTGGAAATCATGACGCTTCAGATCTTTCTCGAGAATCTATATATGCGATTGAAGAATGTTCTCAAGCAGTACAACGAATTAAGAGCCATGCGGAACAAGTATGGATATCAGCAGCAGTGAATCAAAACTGTCTTAACAAAAAGGGGCATGTTCATCATCCTCGATACAGTAAATGCAAAGATATTCTTAATACAGATGTATTGTCAGTTATTAAAGGATCAATCAAATTTGATGATTATGAAGCGTTGCATAAGTTTCTCCATAGTTTTATTGGTCAATGGATAAACGCAAACTCGCCAGATTCTTTCGATGAGCTTGAACGTTGGGGATCACAGATTAGCACAATCTATTCAGCAGAAGACATCAATGCCGCTGATAACAGAAGAAGCACCAATTCCACAAGGTCGCCGGACACGCAACTCTCGCGCTTGGAAGAATGGTCGCTTAGAAACGATTTGCAAATGTGTACCACTCTAGGAGCTCCATTGTTTTTTGTAATGTCAGACGTCAAAAGATCTCGGAGTACCTCGAGTTCATTGGAGGCTATAGTTATGGGTCATGCAGGATCTCTGGAGCTAAACAAATGTTTTTTCCTGGGCCCGTACAATACAGCGTCGAAAAATAGTCAATCCTTTATTTACGTGAAAGTAAAGCAAATACAGCCGTTGCTTGAACAGGGTAATGGCGGTGTCGGAAGCATTCCACCGTTATGTCCGGCAAAGGTTATGTTTGAAATGACTGAGCATGCTCCAACTGCTGCCTACAATTTTTGGAGCGTTATAAGATCATTTTGGAAACCAATGTTGGGGCGCGGAGTTAGAATTATCGCGAGTGAGCACGCTCGGCCACAGAATGCTCGGGTAGTACTTTGCAAGTTTGAGCGATCGGCTGCCGAAGAGCTTGGGGACGCATCTGAAGCTACACTTGTTTTAAGTGGGCGTAGCGCGAGAGTGATTGTTATGTTTTGGACTGACTATGATTCTTTGGTACTATTGCATTTTCTTGATGGTGGAGTCGCTGGACTGGTTGCCAATGAGCCTGTTACGCTTCTTGACAATTATCGGAAGTGCTGGGGAATAGGGCATCATATATGCTTAACAGGATCAGTCATTGCTGTTTGTGAATAAATTGATGAAGAGAAGAAATTGTGATGATCTTTTGATGACCGCGGAATTCATCGTCGGTTATAGACGGAGGAAGCTAAGCTTTTAGGCGCCGCGGAAAAGATCAAACAAATAGACTTTCGCAAAGGCTCTTTAGGTTAAAACCCTTAACTCAAACGACATTTATCAGCAAAAGACAAGGACAACAAAGAAAACCTTGTGCGAGAGCCGCAGGAGATGGCCCCCGCAGTGCGGCTTGAATCATTGAAAGTTCCGCGGAAACAAAGAATCAGAAAATGCGTCAGCGGCCGATTACTCGATATTGCCGAAGCGGAGCTAAGCTCACATTCTCCGTCAAAGCCTCTTTCTTCGCTACATTTTGCTGCTGTTCATAATTCCTCTTTTTCGTTCGTATACTTCGTTTGCTTCTCGCCATGCCGGTAGCTGTTCATGACCCAATATCTGACGGGCTCTCGGCGAATGTCGAGGTCGAGCTCGTCGCGGAGTCCGCTGCAGACCCGCAACTTCTTCTGCACAGATACATTTCCAGAGACCGAAATCTTATAGTGAAAATACCCACAGCGCAATCCCATCTCTCGGCTCAGCTTTCCAAACGTCAGACTCTTGATGAGAAAGATGCTGAAGCGAATTTAGAGGGCGAGATGGGGGGTCTTGGCAGCACCTCCTCGAGAAAGTATTCCGCGAGTAATCTTCCCAGCTCTTCAGAGGAAGATAATGCGCCAACACTCATCGACTTTGAGGATGGGGATCCTGAAGATCCTCGTAATCTGTCACCACTGAGAAAAAATCTGATTACCTTAACTTGCATTTTATCATTACTAAACTCAACATTTGCATCTTCTATCAGTTCAGGTATTACCAAAGCTATTCGAGAAGAGTGGCATGTAGCCAACATCATAACGAGTTTACTGGTTTCGTTATACATGGTTGGCTATGTTATCGGTCCTTTGGTGTATGCTCCTTTGTCAGAGCACATAGGCCGCAAACCCGTTTTAGTAGGTGCTTTCTCTATGTACTTTATTTTTTCCATAGCGTGCGGTGTAGCTCCCAACATTGGTAGCTTGATCGCCTTTCGATTTTTGCAAGGTCTATTTGCAACGTGTCCGATTGCAGTCTCCGGTGGTGTTTTTGCTGACATCTACTCCGATCCTATAAAGCGTGGACGTGCAGTTTCTTTGTTTTGTGGGTCTACAATCATGGGAGCTTTAAGTGCTCCATTTATGTCTGGCTACATTGCTGCATCTTATTTAGGTTGGCGTTTTGCATTTTGGGTAAATACCATTTTTGCTGGATCTGTTTTAATAGTGCTTGTTCTTGTCATTCCTGAAACATTTCGACCAGTATTGCTAAAACGACGCGCCACAAAAATGAGAAAACAGGGCTTGAACGTCGTCGCTGCATATGAGCTTGAGGATCAAAGCTTTAGAGATTTTGTCGTTCATGTATTGCTTCGCCCTATAAGAATGCTATTTACTGAACCAATTGTTGCAGCAATTTGTGTTTATATTGGAATGATGTATGGATTATTCTACATGTTTTTCCTAGCTTATCCTATAATTTTTCAAGAAGTCAGAGGAATGAGTCCTGGCAAAGGAGGGCTTATGTTATTACCTAGTACGTTACAACAATTCATGTATAGCTTCTATACTAATTTTGATTTCTAGTTGGTATAGGTGCAATAGCAGTAACTGTAGCTCATTATAGATACGACATACGAATTCAAAGGCTACGAGAAGAGAAGAAAGAAGTTTCACTTGAGCAAGACCGTCTTTTTGTGACAATGTTTTCCGGTTGGTTCCTTCCTGTCGGCTTATTCTGGTTAGCTTGGACATGTTTTCCCGGCGTTCCAGATGAAGTTCTCATGCTCGGTGGTATATTTTTTGGAGTCGGATTTACATCACTATTCATTGGATTTCTAAATTATGTTACCGATTGCTATAAAATCTATGCAGCAAGTGCGCATGGAATTCTGAGTGTTACTCGTAGTCTTGTTGCCGCTAGTTTTCCACTTTTTGCCCCAGCAAGTATGTGTTGACTTTTTTTTATTGTATATGTTCTATTGTTAGCGACTCATTCAGGGTTATCTACTTTCAATTGGAATTACTAGAATAAGTCTAATGATCTCTGAATTTTTTTCACTTGCATTCTATTTTGCACGTTGCTAACGACTGTTCTAGTGTACCACCATATGGGAGTTCATTGGGCCACTTCGCTTTGGGCATTTGTGGCACTTTTTTTAGCACCGGTCACTGTCGTGTTCTACAAGTATGGAGCTCAAATAAGAGCTCGAAGCAAATTTGCATCTGCTTTGCTCGAGCAAAATCTTTAGATTTTTTGCCTTCGAGTTCAATCCGTAATCTTTAAAAGCATCCTCAAAAGCCTTGTGATACATGCTGGCTTTCTAATTCTCATGACTTCACCGTTGACGCATACATTTTATGTTATGACTTTGCATGTTCCCAGTATGAGTACGCTATTCATACGTTCGCATATGCTAAGTTTTCTGCAACTGAGAGAGACGATTACTTCCGCTAAATAGTTTTGACTGACCATACGCGGACGATGCCTCATCCAGATATGAAGAATCAATGTCTACTGATATGATATGATAGGTAATAGTAATATAATTAGTATACTAGTAATATAATTAGTATATACAAAACACGGTCATGAGTGAGGTATAAATTAATTCACCTCTGTAACCCATACAACCTTAACATTCCCGCCCCCAGACGCCGATATAATACATGCCAGACTAAGCACTGGCTTCACTCCAATTTATCCGTTTTCCACGACCGGCAAGATTAGTCTTTCCACCTTTGACTGCCTCGTTGTCTCCTAGTTCTGAGTGTTTGTGAAGGCGTATTTCTAGATGATTGGTCAGTATGAGATCCCGATAAATCGAAAATGAATTCAATGTTTAACATACTATATACTCCTTGCTCATCAGAGGCGGCTGCTTCATCGCTCAGCGAAGCTGTATTTTTATCCTTCTTAGTATCCGGTTCTAATACACCCTGGGCTATGTTGCTTCGTAAAACTAAAGCAACCCCCGATGCGTGTTCTAAACGCTTGTCGATTTCATCAAAATCTGATTTTGTATCTGATAGCTCCTGTCTTCCAATTTCGAATTGCTCTCGCATTTTCTGATGGGCGGCTACTCTCATTCGCAAGTCCTCTAAATAAAGTATTAGCATTCACAATAAACGTAGTATATTACTCATCTTTATAATCGTAAGTAATCAGATATACATACGATCAAATGCAATTCTAGAAGATCGCAAAAGATTTCTATAAGAAGCTAAAACTTGTAACCTTCGAGACATTTTATTCTGTTGTGATTCACTCAAACAATGGGTGTGGTGAACTGAGCTTTGATATCGATAGGCTTCGGTTGGTCGCGGAACAAATATCGTGCGGCTTAAATATCTGACAGTTGTATTATGTCATTTCTAATTACGTAATAGCTTAGTTAGTTTTAGGGTTACTGTAGGGCTAAGAAACAAGTTAGTGTGACTGCTCTTTGGAGCGCTGCGGCTCTGGAGAAACACACCGAGTTCGCGACCGAGCCTGGATGTCGAAGGTGAGTTGAGCGTTACAGTTACGAGAAGTTCCAACTACCGGCCAACAACACACAGACACAATGAAGGTTTCCAAGGGTATGTTTTTGAAAATATAATGCGTTTATTCAGCAATAAAGAATATTGCAAAATTATTGTGGAATCTTGCGAGAATCGTGCGAAAATGGGATCTAACAGTGGATATTAGACGTCTCTTCCTCCCGCAGCAAGTCGCGTAAGGCGCACTTCGCTGCCCCTTCGTCGGTGAAGCGAGTTATAATGTCTGCTCCTTTATCGAAAGAGCTGAGAGAACAGTACAAGGTTGGTTAATTGGTTATAACGAAAGAAGATGGAGCAGTTGTTGACTGTTTGCGTTCAGGTTCGATCAATCCCAATCCGCAAGGACGATGAGATATCTGTTGTCCGGGGTTCGTACAAGGGAAAGGAGGGAAAGGTCACTTCAGTCTACCGTTTGAAGTACATCATCCAGGTCGAGAAGTTGACCAAGGACAAGGCCGACGGTGCTTCCGTCCCTGTCTCCGTCCACCCTTCCAAGGTTGTCATCACTAAGTTGAAACTCGACAAGGACCGTGAGGCCCTCCTTTCCAGAAAGGCGAGCGGCAAGGCTTAGATTACGGTGTTTCAAAAGGAAAAAGAAAAAATGCAATAGGTGGGATGTAATAAAATGTGTCAATTTATAATATTTCTCATGTTTGTATATTTTGTTTTATGTTGGGAAAATGCTTTCATATCAATCATTTCAGTTATATTTGCGATCCAGTGTTAACTAACTTTGCCAAGGGATCTCTGATTGAGATCTAAGGTGAACTTATTTTGATCCAAGGTTGAACTATGTGTATTTTTGAGTAAATCTGGGAATTTATCTCCACGCGTACGACGCTTTACAGGTGCGATCAGTGGTAAACGACTCCCAAATATCAATTTGATTGTTACGAGTTTGCATTTACTTACATATTTGCTTTACATCGTGACAATCAGTCCGCGGCAGAATTCTATCTCCTTTTTTTCCATGGAAATAGAATTTTGAACGTGGACAAACAGTTTAGTTTCAGACGTAATTGCATTCGTAGTTGTCTTTAATACAGTTCAGCTTTCTTATTTTAAACAGCCAATTTTTGGGCAAGACGCATTTTACGGTGGCATCGAATAATAAACTTTATTTGTGGATCTTTGATATTTTTGATTCGAAAGCCAGCCAAAGTGAACGGCCTACATACAGCGATAATGGCAACAGAGGACCCATATAAAGCAAAGACTCTTTTGTATTTACAGGGTGCTGCTCATTCACTAGTTCGTCGCTCTCCAGTAGCGTCTGCTTGGATATACAACCGGTTTGGAGAGTACGCAAATGAGAATGAAATAACATTACCCGTACAACTAGCGCGAGCTGCGTGTAGTGCATGTGGAATGGTTTGGGTTCCTGGATTTACGCTCAGGGTGGTGTTGTTGGATAATGACGCTGTGAGAAGGATACTGCGAAAGAAAGTACATAAGAAGAAACTGGATAAGAGGCAACGAAGTGCGTTAAAGAGTGCGGAAAATGACCAAAGTGTGAAAAAAGAGAGTCCACAGGTGACAAATAAAGGAAAAACACTGTGCTACATCTGTTTATCTTGTGACAGAGTCACGAAATTTGCTATAACTGATTCAACAAAAGAAGCAGTTGTTTCCATACCTGAGGCTGGAAAAATGGCTTCTACTCCGCTTAAAGCTGCTTTATCTCCAAACTCGCCCAAAACACCAACGCAAACAAAAAGCAATACAGAGAAGCTCTCTACAGGGTCGTCAAGCAAAAAACGGCAGAAAATGCGTAAACAAAACTCTTTACAGATGATGCTCGCTAAAGCAAAGGCAGAGCGCGAAGGAAAGAAGGAAGGTGGGATGGGTTTAATGGATATGATGAAATCAGCTTGATTGATCGAGTTTCAAAAGTTTGTACATAGGGCATTTGTGGTACGGTTCAGGCGTTAGATGGTGATAACTATTACACATATACACAAATTTCTAGTTTACGTTGTTGTCTCTGTTCTTTAGGAATTCGACCGTAGAACGGGTGATTCAACTTCTTCAGGAACTATCTCTTCAACTTCTTTTGCAGTCGTTTTCTTGAATTTGGACTCTTTGACCTTGTTTTCAATCTTGATCATTTTGCAAAACGCTGATGTCTGATTGTTTTCGTAAGGAATAGCTGAGGCCATTGTTAGCTCAAGCCGCTCCGACAAAAAATTCATAGAAATACATACGCTGAGCCCATTTGCCAAACGTTTTCGGATTAAACGCAATAATACCCGTTGCCGTTTTTTCAAAGGTTTTGGGAATTACCAACTTGTTTTTTTCCACAATATTTTGATTAACCCACAAACGCTGCGCTTCTATTTCCGCAGTTAATGCATCACGCTGTTCTTGTGTCTGAAAAAATGATGGCTGCTCTACATCCCATGACGCATACCGCTCTGTAGCTTTTGTGATTGCAAGCCACTCCGGGTCATAAGATAACGTCTTGCGTTTATTTTCTTTATGTGGGAGAGACAAAACTTGAAGAAACGATCGACGAGGAAGACATTTATCCAGAGCGAGAAAATTAGTGCGATCAAACCCTCGAAGAGTATCGGCTATATTAGTTTCAGAGTTCTCGTCTGGACTTCTATGATTCACAATAGCGGTATATTTTGTGTGCAAATGTGCACTGAGCCAGTACTGAGGCTTCAGTTTTTTGAGTAACGTCATTGCCGGAGGAGATCCTAATTCTTTCTTTTGAATGTCAGATCTAAAATGTGGCTTATTTTTCAGGAGATTTTTGATATTTCCATTCTGTTCAATTCCGGCAGGCCAGTCATGCGAGACCATAATGTCCACATCCTTTTTGACTTGGTACAGCTTCATAACATCAAATTGGCGAACATGATAAATTGATCGCTTGGTTTTTTCGTCATAGGGGAGTCGCTCGAAATGCCCCATATGATAATGATTGCTGTTGAAAATACCACTTAAAGCACCAATTCTTATTCCAGCAAAGTCAATAACATTGGCAGCACCTAAGTAGTAGATATTCGGAGCCACCCAGCCTCCATAAAACAGCTCATGGAGGTAATTGCTAGCTTCGTGATTACCACCAATGAAAACTGTCAAGACAGGTGCTTTCTTTTTACCAATGTAATATTGCGAGAAATCTCCCAACTGTAGGTATTTTTGGGGTACACTCATGCAGTGTAGATCGTTCGGATTCCTCACGGACTGTATAAAC
>JAJLWK010000005.1:0-61567 GCA_030570675.1 Myxozyma neglecta | reverse complement strand
ATCTGATGGAGCAATGGGACTATTTACAACTCTGTGTAGCAATGTATATCAATAGTGATACTCCAGGAACCAATGGGCCTGGAGCTCCCGCAAAGCCAATGCGCGGTTTATGTCAGCGTTTGAAAGGTAAACAAGGTCGTTTCCGTGGAAATCTTTCAGGAAAGCGTGTTGATTTCTCGGGCCGTACTGTCATTTCTCCTGATCCCAATCTAAAAATTAACGAAGTTGCCGTTCCGGATCGTGTTGCAAAGATTCTTACATACCCTGAAACAGTCAATCGATACAATAAGCAAAAACTACAGGAACGAATCCTCAACGGTCCTGATATTCACCCTGGTGCGAACTATCTTGTTAAGAAAGACGAAGAGGGAAAACGATTTTTGAAATACGGTAACAGAGAGCAGATTGCAAACAATTTACAGGAAGGTGACATTTTAGAGCGTCATCTTGAAGATGGTGATATTGTTCTTTTTAACCGCCAACCATCTCTTCATCGTCTCAGTATTCTTTCTCACTTTGCTAAAATCCGACCGTGGCGAACATTTCGACTAAACGAGTGTGTATGTACACCTTACAACGCAGATTTTGACGGAGATGAAATGAATATGCACGTCCCGCAAACAGAAGAAGCGCGCACGGAAGCCATGAATCTCATGGGTGTCAAAAATAATCTCATCACGCCTCGAAATGGTGAACCCATTATTGCTGCCACTCAAGATTTCATTACTGGTTCGTTTTTGATCTCAAGGAAAGACGCCTTTTTTGATCGAGCTCAGTTTTGTATGCTTTGCTCGATGATGTCCGATGGAGATCTCCAAATTGATCTTCCTCCTCCTACGATTTTTAAGCCTGTTTACCTGTGGACCGGAAAGCAGGTATTCAGCGCTCTCATCAAGCCCAACAAGAAGTCCAAGATTTTAATCAACTTAGAAGCAAAGAATAAAACATTCCATCCACCACTTCCAGGTTATCCACCCGATATGTCTCCTAATGACGGCTATCTAGTTATTCGCGGCAGTCAAGTCATGTGTGGATCTATGGATAAAAACTCTCTTGGAGATGGTAAAAAGTCGTCTGTGTTTTATGTTATTTTGCGAGATTTTGGAGCAGATGAGGCCATTGCTGCGATGAGCCGTATGGCAAAGCTTTGTGCTAGATTCTTGGGTAATAAGGGATTCTCAATTGGAATTAATGATGTCACTCCTGGAAAGATTTTGAACTCAAAGAAAGATATACTTGTTGAAAAGGCTTATAGCGCCTGTGACGATTTGATCGTCAAGTATAAAGAAGGTAAACTTGAGACTAAACCTGGTTGCAATGAAGAAGAAACTTTGGAGATGGAAATTTCAGGTATTTTATCCAAAGTTCGTGAAGAGGTCGGTGAAATCTGTATTCGCGAACTCGAAAAATCTAACGCACCTTTGATCATGGCCACCTGTGGTTCAAAGGGTTCTACTATTAACGTGTCTCAAATGGTTGCATGTGTAGGTCAACAAATTATTTCTGGTAAGCGAGTTCCGAATGGATTCCAAGATCGCTCTTTGCCTCATTTCCCCAAATATTCGAAAGAACCTCTCTCGAAAGGTTTCGTTCGTGATTCTTTCTATTCTGGATTGACTCCTACTGAATTCCTGTTCCACGCTATCTCTGGTCGTGAAGGTCTTGTTGATACTGCTGTCAAGACTGCTGAAACTGGATACATGTCACGTCGATTGATGAAGTCCCTAGAAGATTTATCGATGCAGTATGATTCTACTGTACGAAACTCTAGCAGTGGTGTTGTTCAATTTCAGTATGGTGGTGATCGATTGGATCCGTTAGATATGGAGGGAGACGCTAAACCAGTGAATTTTGTTAGAACGTGGTCTCATGCTATGAACATCACCTATTCAAATGATTCGCAACCACTCTTACCATACGAAGTTATTCGTGTTGCTGATGAGGTTCTGGTGCCACTAGAGCAGAAAATTGCACAAGCTAAGGAGCTTCTCGTTGAGAAATCCGACGGAACGTTTGAGTCTCAACTTGAGCACGTGGATGAATTCGAATCTGAGCGAGTGTTCTATCAAACTGTCAGAGATTTTGTTTATGATAAAGCTTACGCACTTGCTAATATGCGTTATCGCCGTGGTCTTGCACGTATGAGATTAGAGACTGATGACGCATTTGATTGTGATATACAAGATCCCGCCGCGCGAGCTGTTGCTCAAATTGCTGTCAATCAAATTTTACGAATTAGTGACAAGATGATTCGTGAATTTTTGAGGCACTGTTTAATGAAATACGAGAAATCCAAAGTAGAGCCTGGAACCGCTGTTGGTGCTGTTGGTGCCCAATCAATTGGTGAACCTGGAACGCAAATGACATTGAAGACTTTCCATTTCGCTGGTGTTGCGTCTATGAACATTACTCTTGGTGTGCCTCGTATCAAAGAAATTATCAACGCGTCAAAGGTTATTAGTACACCCATTATCAGAGCTTCATTATATAATAGTGAAGATGAGCGAGCTGCTCGCATGGTGAAAGGAAGAATTGAGAAGACGCATTTAGAAGATGTATGTATGACATAGAATGCAAAGAGAAATCTACTAACAGTATTATAGATTATTTACTATATCGAGGATGTGTACCAGGAGAACCAGGCGTTCGTGTCGGTCCGTTTGGATCTACGAACGATTGACAACCTCCAACTTGAACTTACGATTGACAATATCGTCAATGCAATCGCTAAAGCACCGAAACTCAAAATTTCTATGACTGATATTACTGTGTACGGTAACGATCGGATACGAGTTGGTGTTCCAGATATCCCAGAAAAGGATAAGAAGAAAGCGAAAACTGCAGCAGAAACTGAGGTCTTCTATCGATTACAGCATTTACAGCGAGTTCTTCCAAAGATCGTTGTCCACGGAATTCCAAATATTTCTCGAGCAGTTATCAACATCGATGCGAAGACCGATGCGAAAGAAATTCTTGCTGAAGGCTATGGATTGCGTGAGGTCATGAATACTGATGGTGTCATTGGTACACAGACCACTACAAATCACGTTCTAGAAATGCGTCAAACCTTGGGTATTGAAGCTGCCCGATCAAGTATTATTTCAGAAATTGCGACCACGATGTCTGAGTACGGAATGAATGTCGATCCTCGACATATTCAATTACTTGGTGATGTTATGACATACAAGGGAGAAGTCCTTGGAATTACTCGTTTTGGTCTCGCGAAAATGAGAGATAGTGTGTTACAACTTGCATCATTTGAAAAGACCACAGACCATTTGTTTGATGCCTCATTCCACATGAAGACTGACTTGATTGAAGGTGTAAGTGAGTGTATCATTCTTGGTCAGCCTATGAGAATTGGAACAGGCGCGTTCCAAATTGTTCGGACGACTAATATGACCGCTGGTGAAAATTTTGGTGAAAAGCCTGTTTTGTTTGAAGATTTGTGTGATGAACTTTCTGCATAGTTGCATTTGTTGTATTAAATGGTAATGTTTTTATTTAAAGTAGTACTTAGACTAATTTTGTTAAGTATATTGATAATATTTTATGACTATTATTTGATTTTCACGAAATCGTGCAATGTAGCGTCAATTTAGTGTTTATGTACTATGATGTATATACAAACGAGTAAATGTCTCATCTACCGACCTGATAAAAGTGAAGTCTTAGCACCTTCGTCCTCCTCTTCACTTTCCTCCTCGCTAGCTTCTTCAGACTCTTCTTCGTCATCGTCATCATCGTCGTCATCGGAATTTTCTTCATCAGAATCAGATTCCTCATCAGAGTCTTCCTCATCACTGTCAGCTTCGTCACTATCCTCGCTGACCTCAACAATAACTTCAACTTCACTCGAGCTGCTCTCATCCTCATCTTCAACTTCAGCTTCAGGAGCCTCCTCTTCGTCCTCTTCACTATCACTGATCATCTCATTGGTAGACGGTTCACCAAAAAACTCATCTAATGTAACATGATAATCAGGCTCCTGTTTCTTAACTGGAGCAGGGGCAGGTTTCGCTTCTGTGATTGTCGCTGCTTTCTTGACAACCTTCTTCGATGTCTTCTTTTCTGATTTCTTAGGTTTCTTAGGTTTCTTGCCTTTCTTGCTCTTCTTGATTGCAGACTGAATGATCTTTGTCGTTGTAGTATCATTCTCTTCAACAACTTCCTTAACATCATCACGAACAGATGCGTCAGGAGTTTCGGCACTCCATGGCGGTAATGGCGCAGTACTTGCCACAACGCCCTTAACAAGCATTCCAGAGCTGCCAAGTAAGAATGTCTCCTTTCCTTGAGATGGCGATGGGGCGTGAGGCGATGGTTTGGGAGCTTGCAGAAGCAATTTTGCGAGAGGAGCGCCAGGTGCGTCTAGAACTGATTTGTAAAGTCTCGCGCGATCACGTAAGTCATATGAAGTATCGTATCGTGCGAGAAGCATGATGTATTCAAACAACAAATCCATAGGATCCGCAGGCGGCTTAATTGTTGGTTCCAAAACCGTTCCATCCTCGCCATATTCACCATTTATACCATTATTTGGCTCAGGTGGTGCTGGACGATCCTCAATGTAGTACGAGTAAATTTTGGCTGCTAAAAGCACAATCTGAAGTTTTGTACCTTCGTCCTCGTCTGCAAAAGTTTTGGCGCATTTACGCAATACATCAGGTGCAATGTGCTGTGCAATACCGGCAAATTCACCTACTAACCAAATGATACTTGCGCGAGCAAGTGGGACATGTGATTTATCTAACGCATTGGCAAGTTTGGCCACGGTCTTGATATGATCTTTTGGAGAAAGCTGAATAATGTATCGAATAACTGTAAGCGACTCGCCTACTAATACATGGTTAGGAGAGTGAATTTGTTTCAGCAGCCAGTGCAGAGCTCGACGAGCAATTGTTGGCGATATTTGAGCACATCGTCCAATCGCTCGAACAGATTCAGCAATTAAAGCAGAGTCAGCAGTTGTTGCGTAGTATTGCAGTTCAGTGAGAACTTCGGCAACATTTGTGTCCGAGCATGAGAGTGTCAAGACTTCGATTTTTAGTTTTGCAATTTGAAATGAGTCGGAGGGAAGCACGTAAAAGTACTTTAGATACGGCGCAAATAAATCCTAAAACAGAATGTTAATGAATCAAAAACCATTTGACTGACATTTACATACCTGGCTGGTCAATGCAAGAACAACAATATTAGTCATGACAACGTATTGAATTTCTGCCGGTTGAGCAAGCAATCGAACAAGAGGAGGTCCCAAAAACGACAAATCAGCTTCTGGAACAAGAGAGTTGAACAAATTCACGACGGCCATTACTACTGCGCTGTTACGACTTTGAAGTAAAGGTTTCGCGGCAGCAAGCAAGCGCTCCAAATCGGGATCAATTACAAACTCCTCTTCTTCTGCTGTTGGAGGTTGGTCATTATCACTGCCTTCATCATCGGAGTAAAATGTGTCTTTCGGTTTCCTAACCATGCTACCCTTGGGAACGTAAACTCTCACATAACGCGTCATGACGTCTAAAAGACAAACAAGACCCCATTCTTCAATGTCCGCGAGCATGCTGCAATATCTTCTATAGTGCATATGCAACATTTCCAGTCTATCAGGACATATTCTAACAAAAGTTTGGACAGCGGATCCAATGACGTAGTAACTCTTATCAGCCAGTAGAGTAGCAAGGTATTTGACTAAAGTCTCAATATTGCTCTTGTCGAGTTCATAAGCCTTGCCAATTGCAACAGCAGTTGCACGTCGAACAATTGCAGAAAAGTCCACGATAGATTTACGGATCGCTAGTAAAATGATTGGAGCAATACTAGGAACTTTGATACCTGATAAAACCTTGATAGCCATTGCTCTAATTTGAGGATTCTGATCACCTAATGATTTTTGAATAGCATTGATCGAAAGTAAAGCAAGATCAGACTCGCGCTCGGCGTATCGTAATAAGTAGATATAAACAAGCTTTCGCACTTCAAGGGTCTGCGCTGCAGAGTTCTTGACGACTTCAGGGAAGTATTCCGATACATCTTCACCTTTTGACATGAGCTGCCGACAATTAGCAATTATGAAATAATCAGATAGTAACAGGCAAACTTACCGTAGCAATTGCTTTCATTCCTTGCAGTTTCTCCTTCTCTACGCGTGAATTCAAGTATCGCTTGACATCACGCACCCGAAATACACCATCTTCACCCAAAGCAGGAGTCCGCGCTGACGCAGCAGCTTCCATCGTAATCTCCTTCGCGGTTTCAAACGCCGCAGTGATCTTGGAAAGAGACTCCGCCATTGTGAAAATTTAAAGCGCCAATATGGTGCGCACCTCTCTGGCTTATTAAGATGGAAATGGTGGCTTTGGGTCGCGCCAGTCCTGGCCGCACCCTTTTAGATGTGTTTAGGGTTGGGTGTACATCTTGGATAAATCTGATAATGATAACAAGTCGATAAGCTGCAAGAATGCTCAAATAAATGCCTGCTTCTGTACGAACATGACATATTTCAATAACAGAAAACTTATAGCCTATTAACTGAAAGGCTGTTTTTGAAAAGCAGTTGAGAAATATTCACAGTCTCTTTGCTACGGCAACTCTGTATGGTACTGCACCATCTATTCAACCTCTGATTTCTACAAAATTTTACAATTAATCAAATTTTAACTCGAACAAATTCAAAGCGTAGAACTGAAACTATCTATCTCCAAAAGAGTGAGCTTGTTGAGATGAATTAATTCAATGCGAATCTGAAATGCTATACACGTTATTTCGTGCATTTCATCTGGTTAGGGCTTCAAACCGAGAATCAGGTCAAAATTATTACTTATCCAAAGTTGTGAAGGTCGTGAGAATCAGCTTCTTATAAAGTGGTTTGATGAAAAATTGATGCGCTCAATATGCCTGAGGGCCAGTTATAAGTGTCCCTATAGAGGTAACGGAATTATACGACAAAGCCGGTACTTTCACAATAGTACAGGTTTATTAAGTACCGATAACTCCAAAGAGTCCTCGAATGAGAAGAGATCGTTAAATAAGAGAAAATCAGATTCACGGACATCAAACAGAACAGAAACTGAAGAGACAATTAACAAAGACGAAAAAGTCGAAAATGAGGGAGTTCGGCAAGATGCTGAAAAAGATATGCTGAATCAGCTACGATCATATTTAATAGAGGGATTGAGAAAATACGAGGGAGATCTGGATAAAGTAGAACTAAACGCCAAAAACCTGTCAATCGAGCAACTGTTGGCTAGAATTGTTGATACAAGGAAGGTATTTCCGCTAGAGTCAGATCGTGAGATGATTGATGATTTGACTGAGCAATGGAGAAAAGAGGCAATCAAAAATATTCAATCATTACCGCATTTGAAGGAAGTAGACGCAGAGTTTGAGTTTTTTCCCGAGCTTTTACCGAAATTTCAAGAAACTGGAGAGGCGGTTCCTACTGATTATGAAAAACGAATGCATGCTTTGATCTCAGAAGAAGACATTGAAGTATTAGAAGAGAAGAAGGATACAGAAAAGAAACGTATGTAATAAATAGCTGAAATCCCTGTTAAAGTACAATGCTGATTGAAGGCAGAGACTAAAACGAACGTTCTGTATTTTCCAATTCAGGTTCCTACTTTGCTACGGTCAGATTTTGAACGGCTATCAAAAACTAATGTTGAATTTGAGTGTATGTTTTTAATGTGAATATTATCAGGGGAAAGGTGTTACTGATTGCAATATAGTTTTTCAAAATCGTACATCTACAATGGCACAACAAAAAGGCTATTATTTACTGTTCAAAACTGTTGCAGACGCAAACATATTTTATAAGAACTGTCAAGACGCTAAATTGAATGGCGAGTCCCTAGCACCACAGTATGCTTATTCGCTTCCAATAGGATTCAAGTCAATGAAGCAGAAGAGATTTATTTCTCCAAATCGGCATGTTGTAATTCTCAGCGAGTTGCCCTTTTCAAGTGGGAAAGCAGACGTATTCAGAATGGTGAATCAGTTTGTTTTGGGAAACACTTTGAATCATTCTATTTCTTACATAGAAACGTGAGTATTAAAGCAGACAGTTTGGGGAGGGGGTTTTAAGAAGTACAAACAGCTAACGAGCAGCTACAGCAGCAGGGCGATAAAACGGTGGGCAATACTGTTTTCTAGCCGATCCGAAGCCTATAGATTTGTTCTTCGCTACAACCAGACGCCATTCAGCGAATCAGATCCGTCGCTGATGACGGCTGAAGTGGTGCCGACGACCAGAAAGGATGGATAAGGGGCGCTTTTAGGCCGGGTGGGCACAGTCAATGAGTAAGGAGGAGGCGGCGTAAAAAATAAAAGAACAATGCATGGGTAAGGCAACAATTAAAATAGGAGTCTTAGTATTCTTTCAGCACTAGCGCTGGCTTGTAAATAGATTATTCTTATCATTATCGTTGGTATTGTTACTTGGGTTTAGTTATTGTTCTTAGCCATTGTCCAGTGCGCCTCAGATGCGGCCGCTGGGACTAGTTGGGACGTCATCGAGCAGGCAAGCCAACCGCTGCCGCTCACGTGCAAAGAGCTCCACCTTGGGTTTTGCAACTACTAAACCCAGCTCATCGCCTGTCACGACTAGTTCTGTTCACAGAGTCGGTGTTTGTCGTCGCCCGAAATGACTACCGGCGAACACTGGAGCAACGAAAACGAGACGGTAAGTACCTTCTATGCTCTGGTACTGGTGCAAGGTTGTCGTCACATGCAGCTGAACCTGAACCTGTGCTGTTCTCCCCCCGGAGCGCTAGGCTAACTCGCACCCCGCGTATGCTATTCAGATCGTTCTCGGACCGTTCTCATATCTTGAGTCGCATCCCGGAAAAGATCTCAGACGAGTTCTCATTGACGGATTCAACTTCTGGCTGAAAGTTCCCGAGGCGTCCGTCGACATCATCAGCGGCGCGATCTCGAAGCTTCATGCTGCCTCGCTCCTGTTCGTGTCACTTCTCTGTCTTTTGTTTCTGAGCCAAAACTGTCTCCGCATGCTGACTGTCAAAACACCAGAATCGACGACATTGAAGACTCCGCCGAGCTCCGGCGGGGGTTCCCTGTCGCACACAGCATCTACGGAGTCCCGCAAACGATTAACTCGGCTAATTACGTCTACTTTGTGGCTCTCCAGGAGCTCTCACGTCTCAACAACCCTAAAATATACCAAATATTCACAGGTGTGTTTTGTGCTTTGTGCGAGTCTCTGAATCTGGACCAAATCTGACTGTTGTTATTCACAGAGGAAATGCTGAATCTGCATCGGGGACAAGGATTAGATCTCCACTGGCGCGACTCATTGATCTGCCCCTCGGAAAAAGAGTACATAGACATGGTCAAAAATAGTACGTATCCTCATCTCGTTTATCAAGGGTTGAAAACTGACCAGACTAGAAACTGGGGGACTATTTCGATTAGCAGTGCGGCTGCTACAAGCTGAATCGTCCACCAACTAGTAAGCGCGATCTTGCTATATTCAAATATAAGCGACTAATAACGAATAGTGATTTTACTAAATTGGCGAATATGATTGGAGTTTTGTACCAAATTCGCGATGACTACATGAATTTACAGTCAGATCAGGTATGCAGAACAATTCATTAAACTTTGGAAAGACTACTAATTCTCCTCAGTACTCCAAGAACAAAGGTTTCTGCGAAGACCTCACAGAAGGAAAATTTTCATTTCCTATAATACACAGTATAAAACACGACACAACCAACAATCAAATGCATCGTAAGTTAATACTTTTTTCTAAGTTCTCTGCCCAAAAGCTGACCTCCCTGTGGTGTATCAAGATATTTTAAAACAGCACTCTACTGATCGGGCATTAAAAGAATATGCGATAAAATACATGCGCGAAGTCACAAAAAGCTTCGACTACACAGTTCAAACTATTCGGGAATGCGAAAAAGATATTCGTGAGGAATTGTCAAGGCTAAATGCAGGACCAAATCCTATAATTAACAAAGTTTTATTAAATCTCTCTGTTTAAGAAGAAGCAAAGAATTTATGATTTTGTTTTATGATCGATGGCATTGGTCGAAAACCAATGATTTCTATTTAGTGTTTTATTTTTCTCGTTTCTGGTTTTTTGATTGTTTGAACTGAGTTTAGGAATGGAATGGATAACGGTTATTATCTTTAGGAGTTTATAGCGCAGTGTTATTAATTGTTTTGTTATTTTTAGTTTCATTTGTCAAAGAAGTCGTTTAACGTCGTGAGTTCCAGTAATGTACATAATATGAACCGATAACTCGGACTTGCCAGTATACTTAGTAATGAAAATGGCAGTTGGTTAGTTTACATTTACATACAAAGAAATAAAGCATAGTAAAATGTATTGTTTAAAACTAAAACCTGCAGTTTACTTGAAGAGCTTTCTGAGCGAAATCTGCCCTTCGTCGTTTCTGGCCAATACCTTTGCGACAGCCAACTCAAAATCCTCCTGTGTGACGTGGATTCGTCGTTCTCTGAGTGCATACATGCCAGCCTCAGTGCAAACACCCTTAACCTCAGCACCAGAGCAACCATTCATCTTGTCAGCAATTTTGCGCAAGTTGATTCCACGGGTCAAGTTCATTGAGCGAGAATGAATTCGCAAGATATCTGTACGGGCTTCCAGAGTTGGTGGCGGGAATTCGATCTTTCGGTCAATACGACCTGGTCGTAAAAGTGCAGGGTCGAGAATATCAAGACGGTTAGTCGCCATGATAACTTTGATGTTCTTACTTGATTCGAAACCATCAAGCTGGTTTAGAAGTTCCAGCATAGTTCGCTGAACTTCAGAGTCACCACCACTGCTTCCTTCCACACGACTCGATCCAATAGAATCGATTTCGTCCATGAAAATAATACTAGGAGCATGCTCACGAGCCATGACGAACAACTCACGAACCATACGACTACCTTCTCCAATATACTTTTGAACAAGCTCTGAACCACTGACACGGATGAATTTACATTCAGTGTGGTGCGCTACCGCACGGGCAAGAAGTGTCTTTCCTGTACCAGGAGGACCGTAAAGTAAAACACCCTTAGGCTGAGCAATTCCAAGAGACTCGAAAAGTTCAGGATGCTTAACTGGCAGCTCGATAACCTCTTTGATCTCCTTGATTTGCTGATCAAGACCACCAACCATCTCATAAGTACTGTCAGGGACTTTCTCGACCATCATAAGAGAAACAAGCGGATCAACTTTGTTTGGAAGGATCTGGTAAAGCTGGTATGTATCAGATCGAAGACAGACGCGTAAACTAGGAGTGATTTTCTTAATGTCGATATCAGGTGAAATATCAACAACATATTTTCCCTCCGGCTGTACTTTGACTAAAACCTTGGTCTTGCCCATTGCTTTCATGACTTCTCCTACATAAGATCCAGGTTCTTGAAGAAGCTGGAGCTCTTCGCGAAGTAATCGAACTATACAGACAAATAGTAAGCAAATCATTGATCCGATCACCTGTGAATTATTATATTGCAGAGCAATATACTCACCCTTTGTGTTTAAAGCATTTCGTTGAGCTTCCAATCTTCGCAAGTTTTGTGTTTTCTCGTTGATTTGAAGCTCAGTTTCCTCTATTTTCTGAGTATAATACTACATTTCATTAATAATACGTTAGCATGTCCCTATTTAATACTTATCCAATCAGGCGTTTATATCATCTCTTGCCATATGAAATACATACAGGCTTAATCCCGCTCTCTCGCGCAATAGCAACAGTCATTATGAAACCCTGTGAAACAACAAAAAGTTTAGTGATTGATGAAGATTACGTCGGTCTTGCAACTCGTTCTACTCTCGTGAGGGCTTCCAGGTTATGGTGTAGCATAGAAGGATCACACATGGATCACAACATCACAACTTTGAACTTAATTTTTGATGGCATGGTTCACAAACTGTAATGTGGAGAGTTTAAAGCTTGAGGATGAGTTTATCAGGTTCCTAATAATTTATTGAAATTTTTATGAAGTTAGGTGCCTGAAGCTGCACAAGCGGAGTTCTGATTAAAAGTGACATGATGTATTCAGTATAATACAGGGAAACCACATTGTTTTGTTGTCAATAGTACCTGTGCAGTGGCATTTAGGCGTATTTGATACCCCGATAAGACCGACGATTACGTGATTTGGATTGTATTTGCCTCCTGGAGAGGCAACCCTTTAAAAACAATTACATTGAATATCTCTTATAATATTAAATCATGGAGACAGCCACAGACGAATTGGCAAAATTCAGAAGTGAATGGGAGAAAGAAGTACAGGAGCGAAAACGTGCAGCAAGATCCGGTAATCCGAGTTCGAGTAAGGGTCCGAAGAGTGTAATACCAGAGTCTCACACTACTTTCGATACATTTACTACCAATGCACCTACTACTGCTACCGTCTGTGTTGACTTTAATGATGAAGAAACGCAAAGCGCAAAAGTTGAAGATGCTGATGTTGCGTCAGAAACATCGGAGGCGTCGGATTTAATAGAAGATGATGAAGGAGAAGATGAGGATCCCATATTAGAAGAAGACTTGGAGTCCTCTACTGAGGAAATTGTTCAAAATATGACAAATATGGATTTAAACCTGGAACTTGAACTTCAAGCAGCAACAAGCTCGTCATCAGCAGCAACAAGGCTATATGAAGATTTAGAAACTGCTCAAGTTGAATACGACTTTCAAGGTCCATTAAGAAAAGGAGTTGGCAGTCAAGAAATGGAGGCATCTACCAGTAATGAATTACCTATGGATTACGCTGATGTTTCTGCGAATTTATTGGCTGCAGAATCAAATACTGGCCCAGAAGTTAGCCGTGCGCAGCGGGCATTGATGGTGTATGAGTTGGCGGTTGAAAAAGAACGAATCGGCAATTTGTCTGACGCATTGAAATTCTATAGACAAGCATTTAGAGTAAGTATTTTGTTTTTTTCGATTTTGCCGCTCAAGAAACTAAGATGTTTTAGTTGGATGATACAGTTGATAAACTTTACAAGAACAAGCATTTCCCTGCTAGTTCATTCAAACCAGCTACTACAACAAATTCTACTACTTCTAAGAAATCAGCTTCCACATCCGTTCCCAAAGATTTAACTTCTTCGATCATAGCTGACTTTTCAATACTGGAAGCCAAGCCGGAAGAAGAGAATGATTTGCCCTCACCATTTATGGCATTACCAGCGGAAGTAGCCGCTGCAATTCTTCGCACAATCGCATTAAGTGATCTTTCATCGTTCACTAAAATGACATATGTGTGTAAGAAGTTTGCATTTTTGGGGTACAGTGATGTAGCGCTTTGGAAGTCACTGTGCATGCGCGAATATCCTAGAATGAACTATGAGGAGAAAGTAGATGAGACTGAGGCGGTGCAGTTATGGAATGGAGATTGGCGACGTATGTTTTTGGAAAGACCGCGAGTACAGTTTAATGGTATCTACATAAGCACATGTAACTACCACCGCTATGGTATTTCTGATTCGTGGAATGCACCTATTCATATTGTGATATATTACCGTTATTGTGAGTATTTTGCAAGTTAATATATGCTGGATATAGTGGCTAACGGTGTACATAGTACGATTCTACGCTGATGGTACATGTATTACTCATTTGACTACACGAGAACCAATTGAAGTCGTGTCAGAATTTCACAGGCACCTAATGCGTCGGGATATGTTTCGTGGTACATGGGTGATGTCTATGGATGGACGAATTCGAATTGAATCTCAAGCGCCAGTTGCTAAATACCTTTTTTTGCAAGAGCTGGAGATTAAATCCTCCGGCCGAGGGCGACATAATCGAGTGAATTGGGTGAGCTTTTCGAGCTTCAATCGATTAAATGAGGAGCGAGTGGTAAGTTTATTTATTTTTTGTCAGGTTGAGGTTATGATGACTGACTGTGAATTTTTATGGTAGGAATTTTCTTTGCAGCATGATAAACCATTTTACTTCTCTCGAGTACTTTCGTACGATAGGCCGCCAAAGAGCTTTGCAGACGCAACAACAGCACCAGCCGTATCTACTAGTGCAAATGTTAACGGACAGGCTGGATCAAGTGGAACGGCTGTCGTATCAGGAGTGGCTCGTGGATAAGGTTATAAACACCGTTTAATTTGATTAAAACGGTACGTGGATCATTGACGTTCGAATATCTCTGAGATAGGGATTGGAGCAAGATTTCTTAATAATTGTTTGGTGATGGATGACGTTGGTTCTGAGCTGACTTTGTGGCGTTGATCAAGAAAGTTAATGTCCAAAGACTGCATCTTTTTTTTGCTTCTATAGATTGACAAACGACTGGCGGTTTTGGAATTGATAGCAGCATATGATCAACACTTCACAGATTGTACAGATTTGTAATATATTAATTGAATATGTCTAGATTTAATAAGAGTGAGCAATACTGAAGCAATGTTGAAAAGCGGAAGTAAATGTCGGTACTGTTGCGAGCGGAAGTCAGCGCTGAGAAACGCATCAAGCAGCAGATCATCGCCTAATCAGTAGGCGAACGCGGAGCGAAAGTCCATAAATTTTTGTTTTTTTCAAATTTTTTCGAGCCATGGCCATTAAACATGAGTTGAGTTGTAGTTGTAGGCGGCTACTATTAATTAGCTATTTTTTTTTATACTTGGATTAAATTGTTTCGTTTTCTTTAAATTTATTGTTTTTTTGAGTTTAGAACAAACTGTCCTGGCGAACGTGGTGACAATAGTTCAGTCGGTTGAGAATAAGCATGGACCTCGTGCGTTGCGCTATATAGCCGAAAAAAATAGAAACTGAATATTCAGTTATATAGATGGTGAACTATTGGTGTTGATATTGCTTATTATTGATGTATATTAAAATTCGCGCGGAATTTGGGTTACCGAAATACTATGTTTCTCCTCTTTTTTCTTTTTTTGGCGCAGAAAAGTATTTTAACGTTATCTATTTACTTTTTTACGACTTGGAAATTAAACGAAAACAAGGCGGGGCTGACATTGACTGCGCTTGCCTTTTAAAAATTATCCAGTTACTTGATTTGGTTTTCTACTAAAATGCATGATCCAAAAACAAAATAAAATGAAAAAAAACAATTCGGATCGGGATCAAATTCGTGTTCACAACAATCGATCGACCACAAAGAAAGGCTCTAAACTATCGCGCGACAGCGTCAAAAACCAACAGCGGGGTCAGCTTCAACCCAGCCTTAAAATGTAAGCGTGGCTGCTCTAGCACATGCTCATGTGGCTGTGCGCTCGTCTTGTGACAATTTCTTAGTCCAGGGCCCTTGTTCCTTGCGCTCAAAGAGGCTCCTCATCGCTGTTTTTTAGTTTCTATTGCAGTTTTTTTCGCTTTGCTGGTTTATTTAAAGTTGGCGATTGAAGTTTGTTTATTCTGTCTTTCTGTTACCTATTTTGTTATTGGTCGTGCTTCTTGTTGGAATCGTGCGTGGAGACAAAACATCTACGCACCTTAGCTCCAGCTTGAGTCCCGCAGTATTTCCAGCTTCCCCAAACGATGCTCGCAGCCCATCACCCGCGATGATGATTTCCACAGAGTATCTTCTTGCGCATCCGTCGTCGACATCGATGTCGGCGCCGTCTGGAGCTATCGCGAAAGCCGGTGTGGAGGACAATATGCACTACAATGCTCTAAATAGAGCTTCGCTGGACCAGCTTGCTGCAGACTCGTGCAGACGACTAGACACCGACGCAGCCGATGATAGAGACTCGTTCTCACTTCTGCCACCGCCGCCACCACCGCCGCTACCCGCTGGCGCGTCTGTGCCTCTGCTCGACGACCGCGAAACACTTGCGTACTCAAACTTTCTCGACCGCATTGCGCTTGACTCGGATTTTATTTTCGATCCTGTGCTGCCAGACGATTTATTGCCATGGCCACATCATCAATCTAATCAACATGCAGAGGACTTGTCGCAATCTGGACTTTCATCCAATGTCTCTCTATCGACATCATCGGCCACTCCCAAAACTGACAATCTCTCCACTGACACTTCGTCTGCGTCTTCAATAAGCTCTTCGCTCCTCGGACAGAGAGTGCCTCAACAAGGTAATACCCAATCATGGTCAAACAATCACACGAATGCCAATCATAGACATTCTTCCATTGGGTCTGCTGAAGGGCGCATGCATCCGATACCATCATCCGCTCGTCATTCGGTACCTTCGTCTGCGCAACCCAGACAATCGAGTTTTATACCGTCATCACACGGTGAAATGCATCATAATTCTGCTGATAATATTTTTCAAGGCCAGCTTACTGTTGAGGATCGTGCAGCTCTACTTCGTGCAGTGCACAGACAGCAAGGACTTGCTTTCGGCTCTGATCCTAGATTTTCGCAATCCGGATTCAAAAATGAAAATGATTCACAGCTTCACGAGCCCCATGGATTAGATTCTTACCATTTTCAGAAATCTGGTATGAGACATGCTGCAAACCAAAACGATGCTCAAGCGTCAGAGATTTTACGACAGATGAGCCAGGATGGAACTCATTGGTCTCTAGAACGGGAAAATATGATTGGAAATAGTATGACACGTCCTCATTCTAGTCGCCAAGCAATAATGATTCAAGCACTACCTTCTTCTTCTGCCTCTCCAGCCTCACCATCTCCAACAATATACAACGATGCAATAAAGCCTCTTCCACACTCGCAGATACCCTCTTCGCCAAACCAAAGAAAGCGCATATCTTCGTCAGTCAACTTCGCTGAAATTAAGATAGAAGAATCGCCAAACGCCGCTCAGATAACACCTACTTCATTTTCTTCTTCGCAAAGTTCGAAGCGATCTCGAAAACGATCTGCTTCAGTCGCGGTTTCTGAAAATGCTACGCATATTATTACCCAGCAGTCTTTACCTCTACAAGTGCAGCAAATGCAACAAGATTATTTGGCGCCAGTAAATCAAGTTTCATCAATACCGAAACCAGCGGCACGATCTGATTCTTTTTCGCCATCCATAGACAACAGTGATAATCGAGAATTGTTATCTGACGCACAGCGACGAAAGAATCATATTTCATCCGAAAAGAAACGAAGAGATGTTATCAAACAAGGATTTGAGGAATTATCACATATCGTACCAGTTTTGCGAGCTGGTGGATTTAGTAAAAGTACGGTTCTTTCGCACGTGGTGAACTTCATTGTCGATCTCGAAGAGAAAAATGCGCAATTACGTGAGATTTTATCAAGTTTGAAGAAGAAATAGCTTACGATGAAAAGTTACGATTGAGTTTTAGTGCAAAGATGGCACACGCGTTGTATGATTGGACTAGAAAAGATCGGGGTAATAAATAATGGAGTTTTAAGGCAGGAGTGTTTTTAGTGTAATATGTTTTTACCATTTTGAAGTTTTGAAGTATGCTTTTGTTATCAGGCGTTTTGTTTAGTTTCTATTGTCTTTTTTAAGTTTCTTGGTACAAATTTCGCAGCTGATGATTTTTTCTTGTTTATAATCAAAGTCACAATTTATGAAGAGCACTGGTAATACAATCAAATAGTATTAGACATCTTGGTAGTACACGAAGACGTGGAAGCAATTTTCAAAATGACTAGTAGCGATTAGCAAATCGTAAAGTTACATTCAGCATAACAAAACATTGAAGACCTATGGGAAGTTACAAAACTCCTCGGCGGGAGTTTCCTTGCTTGATGCGGTTTCGTCTTTTGTGCTCTGTCCACTTTGTATTATATACTGTGGCAGTGAAGGAGATGATACCAGAGGTGCTGAAATAGATGCCCGAGCAACTGCCGCTCTTGATGGCTTTTCAGCAGCCAACCTCGTAGCAATTATAGCCGCTGCAGGATTTGCTGACGAAGACAAAGACTGATTATTGTTTGGTGCATATTCTTCATAAATTGGTAATCCAAAATACCGAGATTCTACTTGTCGAGGAGACAGATTTGGTGAAATTTTTCCCTGACGAATTAATTCATCTTGTTTATTTGCTTTATCTTCTAATGCGTCCGCGAGTCGAACATAGGTAGCACGATAATGAGTATTAAAATCTATAAAATATCAACGCTATTCCTCATTTATAAATAATTTTTAAAAAAAAGGTTATTACATCTGCAATCTTCACAGTAATCTGAAGCGTAGCCGTCTAGTAGTGGTGTATCGCAATAATCACAAAGACGAGGCGCCATAATCCGTTCAAAGTAGCTAAGTTGATCTCACACAAAAGCTTCTACCGGATAGCCTGATTCTGCGTTTCTTTTTAAACTCAAATATGTAGAAATCACAATCGGTACGCATAGATCATATTTAGAAACGATCAGATGCAAAAACTCCAATATATAGGTCCCTAGCGCACTTGGTTGTCAAGATTTAGGAGCAAAAGAAAAGACAGTAACACATGAGAGAGCAACTAAGTTCAACTGTTTATAACAAGTAGTAGCACAAAAAAAATAGACGGAACCGGTTATAGATTCTAAAGTACAGCATAGATGTGCGAGTAGTGCAATGAACGTATTAAATCGAGCGCAAAGCATGAGTCAAGAGAGCACTTTACTTAAAAAGTTTGACAGCCTTAATAAATAAGCTAAACTCTTTGAAGTAAGACAGATTTTCATTTTGACTTTGACTGAAAGTAGTGCCAAAAGCGGCATAGAGAATGCTGTAATTTATTTAACCGCCGGATTGTATAACTTTAAAAATAAGGAGAATGATTCAACCGCGCAAAAAGAATCACTAAAGTATGAATTTCGACAGCGTTAGAAAACTTCTAAGCTTAGACGGGAGCATACAAAAACATTACGAAACGTGCGCGCGCTGAGAAAATGTCGCGACGCGTTATTATTGCCGGATTAGGATTAATGAAAACACTATGACAGATTTTTAGAATGCGACAGGAAGATGCAACCCAAAAGGCCGACATTTAAACTGTACTAAGATTACCAGTCTTTTGTCGAAGTTACTTTTTTTTGAGATCTTGTAGAATACGAAGATTTGTCTACTATGTCTCTAAAAATGCAATAAAGCACCCACTATTCAATGACGAAAACGAGGCTCATAGCCTTCACAGCCTCAGCCGCACCTGGGCGCGCCTGTACGCGTCCTACATCAATATTTGTATTATTTTTTGCTGTTGTTTATATTCTTGATATGTACGTCATGCTGAGTAAATGGGAAGCGAAAAAGGATGAAAGTACGACAGTTGTGCTCGGCTTACAAAACACGTGCACTGGAGTGAAATGATGAGTTCACGGCCTTGATCGCTGCTGAAATTTTCATGATGATCTTTGATCGAATATAAACATCTTTTATATAAACTCTTGACTACCATTTATTTAATTTCAGCTTTGATACAGATTGTCTGATTTTTTTCTATTTTCGTTGCGATCCTGTAATTACAACGTAATCTAGACACTGCCAACTTTCACGTTCGCAAACGCGAAGATCTCCGATTTGCACGTGCGTGCAAAATCGCGGGGTCCCCACACTCAAAATCGCAATCAATAAGCAAAGCCCCGCCGGCAACGAATCTTTTCACATTTAAAATACGAATTAAGATTACACCCTCGGTCTTGTCGGTATAAGGCCGCGTGCCTTTGCTTCGTTGCTCTTGGAATACCCTGATCTGAAAATGTGACGAGTGAAGAAATAAATATCACTCGTCTTGCCCACTTGCTGCTCTCGTCCTGAGTTTCAGATGCACATTGCTTTGGCCTATCTCAGATTTATTTTATCTTATTTTTGATTCTACATATTAACCATGACTGTTTGCACTGCTGTTCCTCCTTCTGTAACCTTGAATGACCCTAAGACTGGTCTCGCGGTCACTTTCAAGCAGAACAAGGACCTTTCATCCTCCATTGATGAGGTATTATTGTTCTATTATACTGTATACGTTGTGATTGTTAATATAGTATAGGTGCTCAAAGTTCAGGGTGTTTCTTGGATCACCCGAAGTGCTCTCAAAATTGCCCCCATCACACTGAAAATGCGCTACTCTGTGGACAGTGTTGGCGCCATCCACCTTGACATCGACCAGCTTCTTCCCGGTGGTGCAAAGTCTGAGGAGCCTCGTATCATTGATGGCGTTGATCGCACTCGTGTTTCTCCAGTCTTTGGAGCGGTAATAGCTCATTCCAATTATACAACTGTTGAAGAAGCTGCTAAGATCAGCCCGTTTTTAGCACAAGGTTGGGAAGCTGATAATAAACTGATCATGGCCTATGCAAAAGGTGATACTTCTCAGCCAAAGGCTTATGAATGGGAGTCTTATCAAGTCTTTGGGTTTGCTGAGGTTGAGGTTGACGAAGGCAAATACGAGAGAAAATACGTTGCGCGTCTTTTCTTCACAGCGCCTTCGTTAGGTGCTCCGTTGGAGCGAAGATTAGTTTATGACTTTGAATCTATGGACCAATAAGTGCAGCAATTTTTTTTGTGATTTAATGATGTATAGTATTTACAATATTTGATATTTTCTTGGTATATCATGACTATTTTCGGTACTGTCGTTAATGCAGTGTTTATATTACAAACTTCCCTTGTATACACCTCGAGTCACACCATTTTGTCCTGGAATCTTAAATTTGAAAATCTCTCCACCTTGATCTTTCTTCGCATCCTCTTCATTCCAAACGTAATCCAAATCATCAGCATACAAAGAAGCAGTAGTAACATACAGCTCGTCCAAATTTCTGCCGCCAAAGGTAGGTCATGTGACTCTCTTTGCTGGCAAAATATACTTTGATTTTAATTCACCTGTCTTTGAGCATCGTTGCTCAACTCTACTTCCACCCCAGACTGCAATGAACAAATCTCCTTGCTCAGAAATTGTCATACCATCACACTCCTCTCCCTCCTGAAACACAACAAACGGTCTTTTGTTTGAAACCGTTCCATTTTCAAGATCATAGTCGTACGCAAATACTGTAAATCGCTGGGAGTCGATATGGAACATTGTTTTTCCATCAGCAGACCACTGAAGTCCGTTAGGAATGGCACACCCGTCAAATAGTTCAGTACATGTTCCGTCAGTGTCAAGTTTGAAAAATGATCCAATAGCAGTAGGATTTTCTTGCTTCATTGTACCAGCCAAGAAGCGACCTGCTGGATCAACATTTCCATCATTGAATCTCATCAATTCACGTTTTTCCGGATTGGAAGCATACACATCTATTTTGTATTCCAAATTTGAATCTTTCTTAGGAGTCGCAGTAGCAAATCCATACTTTGCACCACAAAGGAATTTTTCCGGAGATTCAGGCAAAAGTGCTAACACTCCAATGGGTTGGTCAGGATAAGTAGTTCTCGTGATCTCCGCTGGTGTAGGTCCGAAAACTTCAATCTCGGGTGCACCTGAACTAGTTGCAGATGCAACTTTGGTTGTCGTAGAAGCTTCAGGGACTTTCAGGTGCGCAATTTGACATCTATGGATATCGAGAAAGAAAAACTCGTCAGTGGAGGGAACGTATGTTGGACCTTCACCTAATAAATTATGAGGTGTGAGGAATGGATGAGGAATGTGATACTCGGGAGCCGACATTTTCGTCAATTAATTCAAATAAGGCCAAAATAACTTCTAATAGACTAAAGAGGCTTAAAGCACCAACTCCATATAGTTGTGAAGGAATACGCCGTCTATTTTACCGTATTGAAGTGAGCGATAGCCGCTGGCTAGACGGCGCGAATTTCCTGCGGCTCAAAAGCTTATTTTTGTTTCATGTAGTTATTACTGCTGCATTGCGGGATTATGCTCCTGGATATCTTTGCCCATTTTATTATATGAAATTGTGGTTGTGTATCGGACTATTTACTAGTTGATTGCAACTCTCGCAGTCTATAGTCCCATTTCAATCATTTCAATATTTTGTCACTAATTCTGGGTGATTGCTTGTGTTGAATTGCGTTATAAAAGACTCTTCAGTCCATCCCACAACTAAATGCTAATTGTCCATTTGGTAGTGTTTTATCACTCAATGCATTCAAAGATCTTAGATTAATGGATAGTTTTTGCATGTTGGCCAAGTGGCTAGCAATGAACGGGCTTCATTTACAATTAAACATGTTAGAAGTAGTTTCAGCACAAGCTAGCAGTGCCCAGGTCCTAGACACTGATGATACTTGTACTAACGAGAGGATTGTGAACAAATTCACGACTAAATTTATCACTCTCAGATAGCAATCAGGCAAATATCAAATTATTAATAACTTTGTAGCTCCCCAAAGCTATATTCAACTCTGTATTCCTCTATAGCACATAATCATATTACTGATGCAACAGAATATCATCACAGTAATCTCAGATCAAACCAAGTACCGTAAGTTTGTACTTACCTCAGCAGAGACAACGATTCAACAACTTCAGAATTGCAGACCTTTAATTATCGATCCTACTTAATCGAAACTGAATATGGAAATTGTGACAATTTTCTTAAACTCAATGCAATGATAGAGCGTAACTCAATATTGTCTAAAGCGATCTCAAAAGAGAATAGTGCTAATATTAGCGACTTTTATTGGGTCAACTATTTACTAGTTTTTTATTAATGAATACCATTTATCAAAATGCCACAGAGAGAAACTTTTAACCATTATGCCAAACTTTTTAACATTGAAAACTCATCCTAAACGCATGTATCATTATTGTTATTTTGCTTCATTCCCGCCCATCCGTTCCGTAACTTAACCCAGGTAAATCAATTTACGAGAATGGGGCAGTTAGTGGATCGATAACAACACCAGGCTTGACCATAACACGAGGTTTCGTGGCTTCTTGCATGGTAGTTTGAGTAGCCCATTCTTTACCAATCGGCATTCGCATAGCGCGCTCATACTGCGCACGGGTTTCGTAAGGATAAGGAACCTTTTCAGTAAGATATTTAGCACTCTTTTTGATGGCCTTTTCGTTGACGATAACGTTTTGAAGTTTAAAGTCTTTTCGATCTTTTTGCTTTACTCCATCAATCTTCTCAATAAATCGCTTCTTTGGTTTCTTTGTTCCAACACCTGTCCATGAACCCTGGAGATACATGTTAGCAAAAAAAATCTTATCAAATTCAAGAGTAACATACCCATCCTGGTAGAGTAACATCTATCTCCTTGTCACCTTCATCTTCCATTACACCAGCTTTCTCTTCTTCGAACTCCTGAACAACATTATCACCTGCAAATGCTCGTTTGACAAAATCTTTTTGTTGAAATTCAGTACGTTTACTTTTGGCGACCATAGTAATCATAGAATCTGGCACATCTTCGGCCTCACCGACATCATCACCATGAACATCACGAACATGTAAAATATTGTTGACATCAATTTGAACATCAGCGTCAACATCAGCAGAGGTAGCTGCAGCTGCATTTTTTGCATTCTTTCTGGCACGATTTAGCTTTGCTTCGGTTTTCTCGCTTCGCGTGCTGTCTTTGTCAAGTGTTCGAAGAGATCCTCGCTTTGTGACCGAGCCAGCATCCACATCCTGAATCCAGGGGTTTGCCGCCTCTTCAGATCTTTCCTTCTTTTTTTCTGCAGTTCCAAATTTAGTCTCAGCCTCTGAGACATGGCGAATTTCTATATTTCTACCTCTCTTCTTGAGAATGCCTGTTGGTTCATCTTCATCACTTTCATTTGACTTCTCAACAGCCTTTCGAGCTTCTTCTTGAGCTTCTGCAGCACCAGGACCATATCGTTTTCGTCCCTCATTGATGACTTCGAGTGCTGTATCATTATTGTCTTCAAGATCTTCAGCATCGCGGCCCTCCTGCATGCGACGAATAGACTCTATCTCTTCACGATTACTCTTCCGTAGTCTCTCTTCTGCGTCTCTCATAAATTTCATGTGCATAATGCTCTTTGAAGAGCCTTCCTCCGCTTGAGGCTCATCGACTTCATCGGGGAGTTCATCGTCGCTACTATCTGCATCAGAACCCTCCACTTTTCGAGTGAGTTCTTCACCGCGTCGAAGCATTTCCTCAAAGTCAGCCCGATTACTTTTGTCTTTGTGCAGATTCATTAGCTTCATATCTCGAGCCCATTTGCTGGTGTTTTTATGTTTCAAGTTCATTCGCTCTCGTGCCCGTGCGACTAATTTATCGTAATCGTCTTCATCATCTTCAGGATTTTCACCTTCCAATTGTGCTGCAACTTCAGCTTCGCGTTCCCTGGCACGTTTGTGAATTTTGCGATAAGTTTTGCTCTTGATCTTTTTGACTCGTCGAGCTTTCATTTCTTCCCTAAACATCAACTCTCGCATCCTGCGCAGCTCGTTTCGTCGAGCCCGAACTTCTTCGAGAGTAATTTCCCGATCCTCCAGTTGATGCACTAATTCTTCTCCGGCAATCTCTCCATCCTCATCCAAACCACCGGCGATATTATCTGCTGTAGAGCGATTTTGCTGAAGAGGAAACTCCAAATGCTCTGCTCGTCGATTTTGCTGTACAGTCTCGTCCCACTTACTAACTTCTTCTTTCGTAATTTCGTAGGCAGCAGCTCTATCAATGCGTTGCTCAATACGCCGACCCATGCGAGCTTTAACGACTTCTGATTTTCCTTTAGCACGTTTTTCAAGCTCATCAAGTCTTGCAAGTGACTGAGTGCCAAAGGCTGATGATGTGTGTGCCCTGATATCATCCAAAGTAATTTTCTTCCTCATTTGCTTGGGTTTGTTCTCATCTTCATCACTGTCACCGAGAGCTGGAGGAGCATTCTCTGCCCAGTCTCCGTAAAGTTTTCGCTTCTTTATTTTTCGTTCTTCTTCAGCTTTTTTAGCTGCCGCGCGTTCAGCTGCCGATGAAAGGGCGTTTTTTAGATTCGAGAGATCGTCATTATCGTCATCTGAGTCAGAGTTGTAGTTGTCTTGTCTCTCCAAATCAGAATCTTCACTACCATCATCAGCACCCTTTTCTGAGAGTACTTCTTTCGCATCATCGCTAAATCCATCAAACTCCTCAGCTTCTTCACCGTCGTCTTCGTCGCTGTCCAGTTCACTTTTGCTTTCCTCTTCCAATGCAACGGATGATGGTTCAGTTACTGATTTCAGCATTCCAAATTCATCAACACTGCCCTCGCCACCTGAATCAGACCCATCATCAGCTTCTTCAGCTTCATCGTCTAAAAAACTGTCTCCAGAATCACTGTCGCTAGCAACTTGCTCTGCTTGCCGTAATGCCGCTTCCAGCCGCTTTGAAGCATTTTTTGCAGCTTTTTCTAAGCCAGCAGCTTTTGTCTTCGCTCCTCCTTTTGCCATTGTATGACTTACGTCAATATATTGATTTTAAATGATATTTTTAATTGATTTCTAAAAAATTATTTGCAAACTCCCAATGAGCCGCACCTAAACTTTATTTGCACGTGATCTACAAACAAGTGTAAGGTGAGACGGTCATTATCCCAATTCGCGTTCAGCCTTCTCCATATCTAGTCCACTTTTCTTTTAATATTTTGCAATACCTCGTGATAAAAGTGCTTTGTACAATAGTTCTTGTCTATTTTGGAGATTTATAATTTTTTTTGGCAGAGCAAAGTCGCCAGATTTTGATTTTTACATGGTTGCTTGACATGAGCGTGTTTCGGTCGATTGCTCGAATATTTGGGCCGCCAAAAAATAAGCAGGTAAGCTAAGCTGATTCTCAAATTTTAAATGTGAAAAAGTTAATAATTACTATTTTTTAGTGCGAAAAGAAAGACGTATCTCGAAGTTTTTCAGATTATGGTGACTTATTGAATCAAGAAAGAAGTTTGCATTTGGGTTCTTCCAGACAGAATCGTAGCAAAGCCAAAAAGTCGCATACACTTTTTAGAAGATCCTCTAGATCTAAGGTTTGTTTATATTTATGTTGAAAAATAAAAATACTAATTTGTGATAAAGGGACGTTTAGAGCTTTCAAATACCATAAAATGCGAGGACGCAATTCTCAATGAAGTCGAAGCCTCCAATGAAAAGAATGGTGATGGAGCTGAAACCGTTGAACCTTTGGCAGCTATTGGAAATGGTCTGAGACAACTTAACACTTCAAAGTCAGAAAATCGGAAACGCGAAACTTGGCGTTTTTTCACTTTTAAGAATAATAAAGCTAAATCTGTCACCCGGATTTCTGAGGTACTCTTTGATGCCACAGCCCCAGAATTCTCGATCGATTTTGAAGGTCAGAACACAGGAACATCAACTAAAAATGAATGGTCTTCTAAACAGGTTTTATCGCAAAGGCGCTCGCTTCGTCATTGGTTCTCGTCCCGTAAGCGTCATGAAGGATACGACTCTTCGATGCAAGAAAGCTCTACGAGGAACAAAAACAATGCTTCTGTGGAAAATTTGACTTTTCAGAAGAACAATGATGGCTTAGAGTTAGATGACCCTGAGACCACTGATGCTTGTACTACGTCTGCTTATGCCAATATTGCACGATTGTCCGTCGACGAACTAGGTATAGAAGAGCCTGTTGGCGTAACTACTTTCAATTCTTGTGAGCAAGATGCTGCTAATGACCTTGACGAAGTTTCTGATGAGGAAACACAGGTTTCTACGTCTGATGAGTATCAAGGTTCTGAAGACGATGATTCTAATCTCAGCGATTACTTACGACAGACATTAAGTAAAACTTATGCCGGAGCTGTAGAATCGTGCGATCCTATGACGTTACTAGTAACAACAGGAGCTAGCTTCTCAGATGACGCATTGGGACCACAAGAACCCGATATGCAATACGATATGATGTCCTGCGTTTATCATTTTCTAGACGACATCCATGAAGTTTCAGAAGAGATTGACGTTTTCGATACAATTAATCGTGAAAGCCGAAAACGCGACATTGAGAAAACAATGCATACAATCAAAAGTTGCTACCTCAGTATCATGGGTAATGAAGAGGTATATAGCGGCTCAACTGGGAAAGTAATGGAGATTGATGAAGAAGGTGAAGAAGTCTCAGACGTTTCTCATTCTGTGCACAACAACACATCGAACAGCTTAATTGAAGAAGAAGAAGAACAACAGAAGAGCTTGAGTAAAAGTGATATTGTAGTTAACCTACCTGAAGCTGCTGATGCTGATACCCCAATTATCGAAGAGAACTGTCAAGATACCCTGACTAATGAAGAAAAACTGACCTGTCAAGATCTGCAAGAAATTGAGCCATCGCTTTTGAAGCTCGAGCATATATCGGTATATGAGGTTCTGCAAAAGGTATCTAGTCGAGTACGACAAAAAACTAAGGAACAATCAGCCGGTGCATTAATGAAAACAAACTCTGTTGATACCATACCTGTATCAAGAAAGGAAATATCTGATGACTGCAAAATGACCAAGTTGGAGAAAGTTGAAGAAGAACAAAGTGCAAACCCAAATTCTGCTAGCTCTGAACACAATAATCTCAACAGAAAATTGGTCAACGACCAGGAAAACGAGTCCAAGACTATAATTAAGCCAATCGATCATAGCAATGATGTGGCTACACTTGCTTCACCTGATGTTTTGGCTAGTCTAAATTGGCTTCGTCCTCAATCTGTTCTAGCAAGTGCTGGAACCTTGTTCAACTCTGTTCAATCTGTGCTCACTAATACTGTCAAAGAAAAACTGTATCCTGTACAAACTGTCGATGAAAATAAACCTCGCTATACCAATGACAGAGAGTATGATGAAAAGCAGATGGAAGAATGTCCTAATACTTGGTTTCTTGATCAAGTTGTGAATGACTTCATAAGCCGGCAAAGAATAGAGAATGAAAGACAAGTGAAGACAAAGACTGCGCGGAATATTGAAAAGATTGCCGCGGTCATAGATTCAACGTCTAAGGCCGAGGATTTGAGTTTGCGTGATGTCAGTACCCACATTGAGATCGAGGAAGAAAAAGAGGAGAAGGACATTTCTGAACTAGCGGATAAGAAGGTACTAGTGTTTGGCAATTGTAGGCCAGCAGACATGAAACAGGGATGCAACAAATTTGGCACTGAGGAGACAAATTCTGACATGAATTGCGAAGTATCATTTAGTGGACAAAATGTTCACGCTATTACAGGCGCTATTGCGTTTTATAAAGAGAAACTGAATAAGTCATTTTATTCTTAGATCGACGTAGAAAGAACATTGTCGATATTGCTAGTAGGGTTTGAAAGTAGTATAATGATCATTGATGCAGGAACAAATGATAGGAATGCATTTTATTTATACATGAAGAGAAGACCGAAAAGATAAATAGAAAATAGAGTAGAATCAGTAAAACGCCAATACCCTATACTAACAGTAATTCTAATGCGTCTAAAAGTATATACAAAAGAATACATACATACATATATATATATAGTACAAAAGAAAAGAAAACAAGGAAGGAAAAAAAATCAAAAGGCTTTTGCGATTGAAAGACCAGTCGAAACACACATGACAGTAACTCCAAAAATGACACAAGCAATAGGCCCTATTCTAGCCTGCCATCTTTTACTCTGTTCGGAAGAAGCAAGTTTAAGATAACATAATGGAGGAAGAATGTAAGCTAGCATACAAGCTGATGTGGAACCTACTACTTCAAGTACGATTCCAAGATTACCGACCACGAGGGCGACAAAGAGGGTTAGTAGAGATAATCCAGCAGTTGTGAGACGATGTGCTGTCAAAGACGGTTCACGTGGCTCGAAACTATCGTCAGTCGGACTTTCGTCTGAGGGAAAGAAAGTAGAGTAGATATAGTCTAAGAGAACTTCTCTACAAACAAAAATTTCCAAGGGAAAAGTAGTCAACATATTAAATCCAAAACAGAATCTTGCAATGTTAATAATGACACTTCCAGAGTCAAAATTATTTAAAACGTTTCCTTCAGTTTTATCTCTAAATGTAAGAAAACCTGCTAATGCAAGAGTCATACAAGCAAGCATTGAAACACCAGTACTCCAATGCGTGACTCTAGCAAATCGGTCTAGAGTAGGTTTCCGAAGAGCTCCGTAAATGAGTAAAGAATTATGATGACAAACGAATGCAAAGGAAATGACGCCAATGCCTTGGAAAACACCAGAGTTGATGGTAAGTAAAGGAGTTGAGAACGAACCGCGTAGTTCATCAGGAGTACGAATGCCTTCGACAACGGTCGCAACGATAATAATAAGCATACTGACTAATGCTAATAAAGAGGCTTTTGCAAGATTTGCAATGTTTTTGCTTAAACTTAACGGGAAAGAAATAAACAAAACGCAAATAATCATGACTGGACTTCGCATCGTTAATAGATTCAAAATAGGCACGTTCGCAACGCCAGGGAGTAAAGCTGATATAACATGAGGAATTGTGTCGCCGATAATGACTGTGAATGCAATAGACCCGCCAAACGCAAAAAGGCCTTGTGCTAGTGAAATGGCAAGATAACCTCCTCGGCCGAAGCAGGCTGATACAGTTGCCTGATAACTGTTTGTTCCACTTAATTTTGCGTTTACAACCATTAATCTACAACGCGTTAACATTCATCACCCAGACCTGGCAAAACAGAATAGAGCAGCTCACCGAATTGTCCAGTCAATAACAAAAGTCAGAACGACTAAAAGCACAATACCGGCCGCCAGTCCGCATTGCAGCAAAGCATACGGCTGTCCGATGATACCAGCACCGATAATACTATTCGCCATGTTCATAAACGCCATCTTCATCCCGTTCTTCTGCTTCGGTGGCTCGCCTTCCAGTCCACCGTCAGGAACAGGCTCGCTGCCCGCGAGCGTAACCGCCGGCGCCTCGATGCGCGAAAGCAAACTCTCGTGCTGGCTCGGATAAAGATAGTCGTCTCTGAACGGACTATTCGGCGATTCCAAGTCCATTGGATCCTCATCTTCAAGTCTGAATGGTCGCGAATCAGTCTCGTCAAACGACGACCGCAGCGTCGATATCAGCGGCGCAGACGTCCGGCTCTTGCCGCCCACAGCGCCTCGGTCTGCGGAAAAGTCCAGCGAAACACTGCTTCGCGAAGACTGAAGAACTGGAACTTCAGACGAGTGTCGCGGCCACGAAGAAGACATTTCGGCCAAACAAAAAATATAAATATAGACAGAATCAAAACTAATCAGAGATTGAAAATACAAATACAAATGAGCAAAATGGCGTTCTGCAAGTCATATCAAAATCTCAAGCACATGATTTTTCGGAATTTAAACTTCAACTCCTGAACTCTATCCAAGCTCATTTCAAGTCCTTTTGATTCCTTTCATTTTATTTATTTAACGACGTAAACTATGTACAGCATATGAAAACCAAATAAAAAACTCCTTGTTTACCAACCTAATATCAAACAAAACGCCTGTGTGAATATTCATGTACAACAACAATAACAACATTATCAACTTCCAGTGAATCTGTGCCAGCAAAGAATTCCTCAACTGGACAATTCAAAAGACACTTTTAAAACTCCCTGTATCATAGCAAACAAATTCATAAAAACACATATATCCATATTTTTGAGTATATCCTTTTTAATCATTGTGAAGATCATAAAAGTCAGAACAGTTATAGCTAATGCACATATGGAGATCGCATCTAACTATTGCATACCCTGTAAATCTGTGTATCCTACTCTATCTTTGACTAGCTAACTCCCTAAGAAGCAACCTCTATGTATTACCAGGTAATGGCGGAGAAGGAGGCGCCATCACTGGAGGAGGAGGTGGAGGTGGCAGCGCTGTGGATGTCGACGCCAACGATGCCGCCGCGGAAGCTGCGGCTGCGGCTGCAATTCCTGCTTGTGATTTCTCGTTCGGGCGCATTGATCCTGTTAGCACTTCTTTAGTGACTCTCGTCAGTGAAGATAGTTGAGGTCTAGCTTCTCCAAGGAACGGATAGTCACTTAGAATAAGCTTCGTAAACTCAAGAATGCTAATGATAATCTAATGAAATGTTAGTACAAGTCACAGCACAGAGAAGTATCATTTACTTACCCGAACGAACGAGTTAGTTTCGTCTCCAAATCTCTGTCGGTCCATAAAGTCTCCCCTACTGATAGTGACCACCCGTACTTTCAATTGACCCGTACTTTCAAGTCCGGTCTCACACATATTCCGCAATTCCAACATTTTGAAATCCGGCTGAGATGGATTCGAATTATTATTCATCTCGGTAGCAATGCCAGTTAAGATTTGCGTCAGGACATTAGTGGCCGCTACAATCGCAGTATTGATTCGATCAAACAACTCTTCATCACCATCCGAAGGTTCAACAGGAAAATGAAACGATACTGGACCGCTCTCCATCGGAGTGGATGGCACATAATATGATCCAACAGTAGGACTCATAATCGCAGGCGTAGTCATACCATTCACGAAATATCCTGGAGTTGGAGGATGCTGCTGCTGTTGCATTGAAGACGGACCCATTGTTGTAATTATAGCTGGCGGTATTTTATGCTGGGCTCCAATCGAATGTGGAGTTTGAGGTAAATATGAAGGAGTAGGTACGTTCAAGGGGGTCATCGACGCCGACATTGACTGAGGCATGTTTTCAATCGCCATGCTTGAAGCCGCAGCAATTGAGGGCGGTTGAAGTATCGATGAAGACATGCCTGGCGCATGGTAAAAAAATGGTTGAGGTGACTGCAGGTAAGTCGGTTGAGCTCGCTGACCTAAAGTTGCAAGTAATCGTTGACCGCCCGTGCCGGTAGTTGAGAAGTAAGAACTAGCAGGAAAGCGACATTCATCGAGTGCGGGAAGTAATGTATTCCAAGAATTACGTACTTCTGCTAAAGTTCCATACAGAAGGAGAAAGAAAGCCCTAGTGTGCCTGATTTCAGCTCGAGAGGCAAGTGAGCGAATATTTCCTTGAATCAGAGATGCAACGTGCTTGAAGGTGCCCAAGCAAACCAATGTAGCATGAATAACAGGTTCAATTGCGTTCGCTGCACCTAAAGGAGGCGTTCCTCTAGCAGGTCTACCAGCAGTAGCAACTGCGGCAGCTGCGGCATTAACACTAGCCGAGGCAAGGAGGGCATCATGATGCTCGAGAGAGCGAACAAGATTGTCAATTTGCACTTTCGATCCATATATCAAATTAGCTAAAGTTGTTGAGAGCTTTTTATCATCGCAGAATACAAGAAATTGCCGCACTGCGGGTAGAAGTTGCGAAATGGAGAACAGAATTGTGCGGGACGATTCAATGACCTGGGTTGTGAAGAGCGTTTTCTGGGGTAACAAGCTAGCCGGGGTTGGAAATACCGACGAGGTTGGCGAAGGAACGGTGAGATTCGGATGTTCCTCTTTCATCACGGACAATCGTTTGAAATAGGCATTTGGCTGAGACTCGACGTCAGCGCTGGATTCTTTCTCTTTGCCGGTGCTGCCATTGCTTTTGTGACTTTTATGACTCTTGTGACTTGAGGCCGAAGTAGCGGAATCGGCGCGCGAAGACGAGGTGGACGCTGTCGAAGCCATAGTGGGGGCAATGTGTGCAGGAGGCGGGTAAGCAAACTCAACGATCGAATCGTGGGAGACGCCACGGGTGTGCTGGCGGGAGCGCAAAGAGCTCGTGGACGAGACTAGTGCGGCGCCTGCAGTGGTGGCGCCGTTAGATGCAGCAGCGTCTGCGGTCGAGGCTCCTGCGCCAGCGCCTGCAGACGCAGCAGCAAGACGAGAGGAAATATGCGGAGGAATGCCGTTCGCGAGCGAGGCGGGCAGCTGAGGTGGGGGTGCTCTGGTAGGCCTGGAGGACTGGTTTGGGGTTGACATGTGTGCGGCTGACGAGGAGGAGGAGGAGGAGGACGATGAGGACGACGACGACGACGACGAAGACGGAGGCAGCGGCGGCCGTACAGCTGATTCCGAAACAGCGGGCAGATCCTGAGGTCTGCGCGAGACTACAAATCCCATCCGCTTTGCCGCCCGCGAAGACGGTCCCACGAAGGACTCCGAGTTGCTGCGCAAGCGCTCGACGGGCTCAGCGGCCATCGAATCGATACGTGGCAGCAGAGCAACAGCAGATCGAGGCAGACGCGGTCGCAGAGACGTAGGATGGCCGAATCACCGAAGCTCAGAAGAAAAAACAAGAGACTCTGAGCAGGAAAAGGCGAGCAGGGGGCTGGGTACGAAGAGGGATTGTTCCAAGGAACCGTGGTAGGTTGCGTGGTAAGGAGGCGGTGAGGCACTTTGAACCCTGACCCTCAGCTGGCAAAGGAAGTCGCGACGGCGAAGTAGATTTTCACAGAGCGCCAAAGAAGAAAGCGAGCCAGGTTGGTTGGTTTGTTGTGTAGTTTTAAGGTCATTGTTTAAGAGTCAGTTCAGACGAGTTGGCATTACCAAATCAACTATAATCTGTTAATCCATGTGTAACAAGCCAGCAGACATATTCCACTGAACGTATTATAGTTGCTGGTTAACTACTCTCACTCTACAATCTCAAATCATTTCATGCACATCTTCTAAAATCAAATATTCTTCTACAAATTGTAGCCTCCGCGCGAACCAAACAGCGACGTGGACTAGTCCACCGCTGCCTGGATTATTATAACAGAGGCTATCATCGTTCTGCGTCCGGCCATTTGTGCGATTATTCGAATAGAGCAATATATCGAGGCCGCTTGGTATCCAGACGGGTTAATATGTTTTATGTAAGTTAAAGAAGAAGAAAAAGAAATCTTTCAACTAAACAGGGCTCGGCCTTTTATACTTCGCCGCGCACATCTCAGCACGCTCTGTAGCGCCCAGTCCGGCTCCTGAAAACTTTTCTGCTACAAAACCGTCGCGCGCCTCGCGCTCGGAACTCTTTCTCTTCTCAACTTCGCGATGCCCCCGTCTTTCTACCCTTTTCCCGGCTCGTTCACTCTTTGCAGTCGGTGCAACTACATAGTTCGTTGAGGCTCGTGTCTGCGTATCTTTAGTACAGTTTTATAATGGCCTCCGTTGTTATTGGCTCGCAATGGGGCGATGAAGGCAAAGGCAAGCTTGTTGACATCCTTTGCGACAAGATTGACGTCTGTGCCCGTTGTCAGGTATGCCCACCTTTGCTATTTGGATTTTTGGTCAATTGCAAGACTCAATTGCTGACGAACTTTAGGGAGGCAACAATGCCGGGCACACTATTGTTGTCAATGGCGTCAAGTATGACTTTCACATGCTCCCATCTGGACTTGTAAATCCCAATTGTGCAAACCTCGTCGGCTCTGGTGTTGTTGTCCATGTGCCTTCTTTCTTCTCGGAACTTGGTGCCATTGAGGCCAAGGGATTGAATGCCGATGGTCGTCTTTTCGTCTCCTCTCGCTCGCACCTCGTTTTCGACGTCCATCAGATTGCTGATGGTCTTCACGAAGCTGAACTTTCCGGCGCGGCTCTCGGTACCACTCGTCGTGGAATTGGCCCAGCATACTCCACCAAGGCTACCCGTTCTGGTATCCGTGTGCACCACCTTGTCTCGCAAGAAGAAGGTGCCTGGGAAGAGTTCAAAGCGCGTTTCCGCTCTTTGGTTGACTCATTCAAGAAGCGCTACGGTGACTTCGAGTATGATGTTGAGGCTGAGCTTGTCCGCTACAAAGAGTTTGCTGAAAAGTTGCGTCCTTACGTCACTGACGCTGTTACCTTCATGCATGACGCCTTAGACTCCAAGAAGCGAATTCTTGTTGAAGGTGCCAACGCACTCATGCTTGATTTGGATTTTGGTACATATCCATTCGTGACTTCTAGTAATACCTCTATTGGTGGTGTTTGCACTGGTCTCGGTATTCCACCACAATCAATTAAGGAAGTTATTGGTGTTGTCAAGGCTTACACAACTCGTGTGGGTGCCGGACCTTTCCCCACTGAGCAGCTCAATGAGGTTGGTGAGACCTTGCAGGACGTTGGTGCTGAATATGGTGTTACCACTGGCCGAAAACGGCGGTGTGGATGGCTTGATTTAGTTGTTGTCAAGTACTCAGCACGTATCAATGGCTTCACCAACATCAACATTACCAAACTTGATGTTCTTGACGGCTTCGATGAGATCAAGGTCGGTATTGCCTATCACTACAAGGGCCAGCGCTTGACATCTTTCCCCGAGGATTTGCGAGTCGTCGAGAAGGTCGAAGTTGAATATGTCACACTCAAAGGCTGGAAGACAAGCATAGCGGAGTGCAAGACTTACGACGAGCTGCCTGAGGCTACCAAGGCATACCTCAAGTACATTGAGGATTTCCTTGGATGCAAGATTGGCTACATTGGCGTTGGTCCTGCTCGTGATGCTATGATTGAAGCTTAAATATCTAAAAACATTAGAATTTTAAAGTAGAGTGCGTTAGAGCGCTGTTGTGATTTGCGAAATATATTATGTTATTTATTGTGTTGAATAAAATTGGGTTAAAGAGATTGCGGTAGGTAGAGACCTAATTTCTCTTTGTAAATGCCAGCAGACTAGTGTTCCCGGCAGTTTGGTGGGTAAAGTACGCTGAGAATCATTAGCGCCGAGCTCAGGGGGGGCATGCGGCGCGCAAGTTAAGGTTTATGTCGCCGGAGAGCCGATCTGCAAAGAAATTTAGTCTCGTGCTCAATCTTTACGACTATCTGTGCATGCAATTAATCTATTTGATATCAAAAACTAAATAATAAACCAATCTATTTAAATATTCAAAGGGTCGTATTAATTTAAGGGCGGCACCACCTGTTGGGAATAAAGATAGCACGAATGGAGTTTGCCGGGTATAAAATTGAGTGCGTGGCTTATCGCTATCGGCGCCCGCCGGTCTAATAAAGTTGTATGAATCAAAAGTCTTCGGCTTGGGTCAGAGCGTATCGAATGGAACGGTAAAATTATTGAAGTGATAGCCATAAGCACTAACGCGAGACCAGGGATAATCATGTTTTTGGAAAGCAAAGGCTTGCGTTGTTGTTGGCGCTGTCGCGGTTCTTGCTGCTCTTACTCCTGACGACAACTTCCAACTTTGCCCAATTACTTTATAATTTATTCGTTGTTATTACAAGTACTGATAAGCGCGTTTGTTTATACATTAGTTCCGCTATCTGCAAACAATGTCTATCGCTCGTGGACTTCAACGCTTTCAGCAAAATGTACAGCAGCGTGTGCCGGCAATAGCTTCGATGTCAGATCCATCAAAGAAAATCCGTAAGCCAAACCCATCTGGATTATAATACTTTTAAGAATTCGTTATTGATATATTTCCTTTACAGCTCTACGCCTTAACAGGCGGATGTACCTAACTCTTACCGTATCCACGCTGCTTTTAATCATCTACGCTTTAAGCGGCCTTGGTCCGAATAAAACCCAGTCATTAATTTCGCTGGCTACACCAGAGCCTCGACATGTATCTCGCGACCAATTACCGATGCCATCACCTGGTGCCCCAGGTTATTTACAGACAGACTATCCTGAAGGAATTGAAGACGTGTATTTGATGGTTAAAACCGGTGCGACTGTACTGTGGAAGCGATTACCGGTGCACTTCTTGACGACGTTCAAACAGGTCCCATATTTTCAAGTATATTCTGACATGGCGGAAACAATTGCAGATCATCATGTAGTTGATGTTCTTGCTAATGTTTCTGATGCTTTGAAGCTTACAGATGACTTTGAACTTTACCGAATTCAACAGGAAATGATTGAAAACCATGCTAACGTATTGCCACAAGACCATTGGGGTATCACAAATAGCAAAAGAGGGTGGAATCTTGACAAATACAAAAACATTCCAATGCTTCAACATGCTTGGTCCGTTCGACCTGACGCTAAATGGTTCGTTTTTATGGACGCAGACTCTTATGTTATGTGGACCCCAATGATGAACTGGTTACGAACTCTTAATCATCGTCATGCTTTATATATGGGTTCAGCAGTTGGACAACCACCTGTACAATTTGCTCATGGTGGATCAGTCGCAGTCATTTCTCGAGGTGCTATGTTACGCTCTTTCGGTCAAGATCCTGAACTATTTAAAAAGTACGAAGCACGCACTATTAAATCTTGCTGTGGTGATTTAATGGCTGCTCATGTTTTGTACGAAAAGGGTGTTAAAATTGCTATCGGTGACGGAGTTTACCCATATGCCAAATGGAAATTCCAAGGTGAACCAGAATGGCTTGTATTTGGAAACGGACAGAATTGGTGTGCTCCTATAATGTCGTTCCATCATGTCAGTATGCAAGATATCCAGCAGATTTACGAATTCGAGCAAGATTGGAAGAAAACGCATCATAGAGATGAATACATTCGATATGTCGACGTATACCACCGATTTATGCATCCATGGATGGAAGCTCAAAAGGATGATTGGGATAACCGGTCTAATGATCGCGAGTATTCAGCTACCAAGAAAAAAGCTCTTCGTGACCCAGCGTACGAATCATTAGAAAAATGCGCCGAATATTGCAAAGCATGGAGTGAGTGTCTTGGTTATCGTTACAACCCTGGCTTCTGCGGACTGAGTAAATCAGTCCGTCTGGGCCGACGGATAATCCGATGGGGAGATGATGCGTTTGATGAATCAAAGCGATGGATCTCTGGATGGATGATTGATCGAATCCGAACCATGCGTGCACATTCTGGTTGTGATACTATTGCTCACGAAGAGATTTCACAAAAGGTCGTGTCTGAGGATTCTATTATTCTTCCGGGACTTGAGGTTAACTAAGTTGAGAGTGATAAAGGGGAGTAATTGATAAAGTAATTTTATGACCAATTATGCGTCTAATGAGATTTTAGTTTAATAGTTTTTTTGAGTTATATCTGTTTTAATTTGTTTTTTGTCTTTTGTCTTTTGTTTGAGTCGGTTATCTAGTTCAAGGTACAGTTAGAATTTGTTGTATTATGGATGGGATGACAGTGTGTATAATAGAAAGAGATAGATGCCAACTTATTGACTACTGAGTGGATATTTTATGTGATAGACCTAGTATAGTAGAAGCTGATGGTAAACAATAACATGCTAAAAAAGCTGGAGTAGATGGTACCAAAATACAGACTTGTCAAGGCTCCAGGTCATCTCGACGTTGACAGCAATCGAGAACGTGACCGCCGGTGCGGCGTAAGGTACTGATAAGATATCGGTTTTTGGAGTGGCATACGAGTCATCTGATACTGATTAGGAAGTGGATCGGGCAGGCGCAGAAGGGGTTTTATGACCTGGATACTTATTGAACGCCATTATGAAAACAAGCCTATAAGTAACATGGACATGTAGTTAATTACATCTTACGGCCGTGCTGCCGTGTAGAAGCGAGGACAGCACTGGCCATGCCATGGAGGAAAACTAGCCGCCACAGACTGGACGCCGCCCACGCATTGCGTATCTCGTCGGGCCTTCCGGCGCTCAGATCGCAGAATGATTGGTGCTCTTTTGCCTCAATTGACTCGCCCAGAAGTCTGTGTGTCATTACTTCCAGAGTAGATAGAAGACAAGTAGAATCCGTCGCTGCGAGGCTTCATAACCGTTTGTGCAAGCGAACGTCGTGTCTTGTCGCATCTGTTCGCGCCCTGTCGACAACAAAAACACTCGCTCTCGAGATTTTCGAAAAGGAGAAATAGCCCAGCAGCCAGCAACGTGGACAAAGCCCTTTCTTAGAGTTCCGGTCCCCGACGATATCGTGCAGCCGGCCAAGCATATTTTGTCCTGAAAAGCAGGGTTGCGGTTGTTTAGCTCACAGACCCACTCCCGTAATCGCAACTTTCATCTAAACGTCGCAGCGGGAAACGTGCGAAGTTGTAGTCTTGTAATCGCCAGCAATTCTTGTTACTTTCTCCTTTTTGGTGGTTTGAGCTCTACTCGAATTGTGTCTTTTCTCTACTTTTGTGTAATACTTTCTGCGTTGAGACGAAGGCTCGGCAAGCTTATCGTACTCGTTCCTGTATTTTTTTTGCCCTGGAGCAGAAATCTTCACTCACCAAATGAAGACCTCGGCTGCTTCAACTGGCAATGGGCCAGCTCCTAGCCATCTTACTCGAATTATCTCAGCTTGCTCTCGGTGTCGTTCTCGAAAAACTAAATGTGACCAAAAGTTCCCTTCCTGCTCTGCCTGTCTAAAAGCTGGTGTAGAATGTGTTGGTTTAGATGCTGCTACGGGTCGTGAAGTCCCTAGAAGGTACGCGGTAACCCGATTTTTCATTGTCTTTGTGAAACTTACTTATACTGATATTCTTCTTTAGCTATATTGCCCATTTAGAAGATCGAGTCGCCTTCTTAGAAATACAATTGCAGAATCAAGGTATTCCAATTGACCCCACAGAAAACACTCTAAAACGACCCCGCGATTCAGATGTTTCACGGAATGATGCTGTTGTCAAAGCCGAAGCAGCTCAATCTCATACCAATAATCCTACACCATCAATTGAACGTCAACGCCCCAAAGATGTCGATTCACTTGTTTCAACCGTTGGTCTAGTCTCGATAAAGGGCTCTAGCACTCTTAGCGCACCGTCTTACCTTGGATTGTCTTCTGGCATTTCATTCGCGCGATTGATGTTTGCCGCCGTTAAGCTACGAGGACAAGAAGTTCCCTCCGCAGCAATGTCAATGGCCAATTCTGAACAGCCCGATATGACAATTCGGCAAAAACCAGTCAAGATTCAACCAGCATCGCTCCCTTCAAAAGAGACTGCTGAGAGTCTACTTGAAGTTTTTTTTAATCAGGCCAATGCTCAGATTCCGATTTTCCATCGCGATGACTTCATCCATTCTTATTTTGAACCTGTTTACGGAGCTTTTTCAGTTCAAACTAAGCTCGCGAATCTCAACAATGTACGAAACGATTCACGTGCTTCTTCTAATGCTTCATCACCCGTTGATTCTCGGGATAATGTTAAGACTGAATTGCCATCTCCAGCTGCTTTTGATAAAACCAAATCAGATCGCAAAAACGGAACGCATAACGGCACCAAGAATGAGCATCACGCCGCTGATTCTCCTGAAATGCACAGATCGCTATACTTTCTCAACATGATCTTTGCAATCGGAGTAGCTGCGCATCAACAACAGTACCCTGCGTTGCTATGCGAGTCTTACCATGCAGCCGCGATGCGAAATATCGAACCAGTTTTTGCTTCTCCTGATAGGTTGGAATCATTACAAGGCATTTTACTTCTTGGTCTGTACTCTATTATGCAACCCGCTGTTCCTGGAGTGTGGTACGTTTTGGGAGTTGCGTTACGCCTTTGTGTCGATTTGGGTTTGCACGTTGAAGGTGGTGTTAAAGCGTGGTCTGGTACCAACATCGTCTCCAAAAACGGTCAAGGCTCATCAAACAGAGACTCAGCGCCATTTGATGCTCGAACTCTCGACCTTCGAAGACGTTTGTTTTGGTGCACATATGCTATGGATCGCCAGGTTTGTGTTTATCTGGGTAGACCATTTGGTATAGCAGATAATAGTATTAAGGTGCCGTTCCCTAGCGACCTTGATGATGTTTTCATTACACGTGAAGGTATTACGAAGCCGCCAGAGGATACCCCACCTTCTTATAAACAAGTTGCAGTTCACATTTTTCAAATTCGACGATTGCAATCTGAAGTTCAAACAATACTTTATGAGCGAGCAGAACTTCCGCGTCGTTTTGCGACATTGAAAGAATGGCAGACAAATATGGCTCATCGGTTAGAAGAATGGAATAATACCTCCCCCAAATCGGCAAAAGATATGAATTGTAACTTTAACTTATCTTTTCTTGATTTAAATTATCAGCAGACCAGATTACTTTTGCATGGTATTTCTCCCGCTATTCCAAGACCATCTGTTGAAGCATTTTTTATCATCGCGGATGCTTCTGAGAATGTCATAAGAGCTTATCGACAGCTTCATCGAGAAAAGAACATTAACTATACCTGGATGGCCGTGCACAATCTGTTTATGGCGGGTACCTCCTATTTGTATTGCTTATATCATTCTAAAGAGGTACGGCAAAGAACTCGAATGGACGTCATCGACTTCAACACAATGGCCTGTATTCATGTTCTTACTGGTATGGTTGACAAATGCGATGCTGCCTCTGGATGCAGAGATACCTTTGAGCTCTTGACAGCGGCCATTCTTCGATTATGTTACAACGAAAAAGCTGCAGCGGGCGAAATTGTACCGGCAGTTGGACCAATGCCTGGAGAGGCAGAAACAAGGTCATCAAACAGAAATGCTACTCCTCCAGTCCCTCCACCCATGCCACCACCAGCCAAAAGATCCAGAAGATCCCGTGGCTCTAGTTCTTCACAGCAGCCTGCGTCATTACCTCAAATACCTACTTCTCACACTGCAAAGTTCCCTCAATCTACAAATGGTCCTCAATATCCTCAAATGTATCCAATGGGCCCTTCACAGCCTGTGCAGCAATCTGAGTTTGTCTCAAATAACGCGGCCAATTCTCCTACTGCAGTCTCTCCTACTACCATGGTTCCTCCTAACCTCACACCTACTCTCGAGCCCGCCATTCCTTCCCAAGCTTCTACTCCGCAGTCCACTTCATCAACTGGAGAATCATTCAAGAATTCTGGTACAAATAGTGGCATGTCGCCGTTTGCTTCGTTTGAATCAAATACTCTGCAATGGATGACTGAAATGGAACCGGACCTTGATGAGATTTTCCGTACTGCTGCTGAAATTCAATCTGTTCCTCCTATGCATGGAAACTTCACACATCCAGTGGCATACTCTGGAAACGTAAGTGGAAATACGCAGGGCGGTGGTTATGCATATCAATTTAGTCCTGGCGCTGCAGTGCAGCAACAGTTCACAAATCAGTATTTTGGCCAAGATGGTGAGTTGTCATATATTTGAGATATCTGTTCGATGACTTATCGAAGTAGGTATCGCTTCACCTGGTGATTCAACAGTATCTGCTTCCTCTGCTTCGCCTGCTTCTTCGAGTCAACGATGGCCTAGACCTGCTTCAATTTCTCAGGGGCAGGGAATACCTCAACCTCAACCTCCGCCACAGCAAAGCATGCCCCATCACAACTCTACAGGTTCTACACCTTCTACTCCCAGTTTTTATAATTCACTCCCACCTCAAGCAATCGATGATGAATACGATGGTCAACGAATTTACGAGATGATGTATGAGCTTCCATCGGCGTCGATTTGGGATCAGTTCTTTGCTGTGGGAAATGGAAACGGTAATTTTGCAGTCGGTGCCGGCTTTGGCGGACTATTTGGGCAGTCAGGGATGAATGATAACGGTATCAATGGACAGAATGAGAGTTCTACAAACGGAAGTTCGGTACCTACTACTCAAATGCCACCACCAAATTCAAACATCTCACAACCGCAACCACAAAACCAGCAAGTGAATTCTAATGGCAACTATAGTGGAATTTCTTACTTTTGAGCGTTTCTTTAGTTTTTCTTCATCTCATGGAATGGGTGTTTTCTTATTTCGGTTTAGTCTTTTTAGGTGAGATCAGGTAGTTCAGGTTTTTATTTCTATGATTTATTTTTTTTTTATTTGTTTTTTTTTTTCATAATGCAAGCTGATATTAGTTTTTCTTTTTGGTACACTGTTTTTTTATATATCATCTTTTTTTCGTTTTTCGTTTTTTATTTTGACTATTACGGCTTTGAATACGGACTTTTGTTTTTGGGAATTTTAATGTACAACGAGACTTGGATTTGCTACTAAAATATATGAATGACAGTGAATTTTTTCTCCTTTTCTCTAAGCAACTGCAAATATCCCAGAGAGTTTTTTTTTTGAGATTGAAAGATTCATCAATAACAGCTCCTGACTGCAACACTATCTGTCTTCCGATCATGCATTAAAGTTTATACACATAACCGCTTATCGTGTTTTTATTGAACCTTGCCAAAAATCCTAAAATATAAACCGAAAATTAAACATCGTGAAAGCATTGAATGCTAAAACCATAATCTCTCATCCTATCTAAACAGAACATAGCCTTCGTTAATTTTGTATCAAGCGTGTTACTCCTCAGTCTCCTCCAACAAATCGTCCTCAACCTGACGAGCTTTCGGATTCCTCACTTTGCGCTTCTCCACTGGCTCTTCTTCGAGGCCCAACTCATTAACAATTCCATCAGCAATAGGAGCATTAGGATCAGCAGCGGCTTTAGCTCCTGCCTGATATATTCTCGAGCTCATAAATCTTTGTTCCAGTTCCCGCTCTGTTCCTTGCACTTCTCGAGTTTCGCGAAAAGAAATGTAAATAAATGTGCCAACGATAGCCAATGCGAGGAAATACATTATGATTTTACGTCCTGTGCGAGAACGAATCATGGCTCCGGCTGTAGGATTCCTAAAGGCGGAGTTTCTAGGCTGAAATAATGCGTCGCGATTCATTCTGAATACTGGTAGTTACGGAAACAATACAATTGAGTTTCAAACAGAATGCGATAGAGTTTTGATGCGTTGAACAGCGATTGTAGATAGATCTCAAACGCGTCGAGTATATGTATCTAGATGCTCTCGCGAAGTACGCCTTCAAACCAACACGCGGCTATTGGACCCATAAAGTTTCATTTAAAGCACAAGACCCTTGAATCAGGCTGCTTCTTTCGCTTGCTGAGCTTCTGAATTTCTTTAAACGGGAGTTTTGAGTTTTGGAAGCCACTCGTTCACGTTGGCAGCGCGCTTCTTTTGTCCCAATGTTAAACGCCGGGAAACTGGCTTGCTGCTGCTGAAGGCTTAGGAATTGAGGAGACAGTTAATACAGGGATTGAGTTTTGGTGATGTATTGAACACAACTGGTAATTCGATAACTGAATGATTTGACAGTTATTTATCTAATGAATTTGAATTGCCCCGTCAGCTTATGCAATCAAGTATCTGGTAACAGTGAGGCTCAATTAATTAACCGCAACTGGTACAATCAAGCAGCAGAGTTAGCAACAGCAGCAGCAGTAACAGCAGCAACATCATCATAATCTTACAACGCATGTTTCCGTAATACATATAACAAATATTACGAGATAGTAGTAGAGGATGTCGCCACGATTTTCACCAGGTAGGAGTTCTTTGAAATCTCCCGCTTTATCCAACTGCGAAAATGCCGGGCTTCCGATTGCAGACTACTTTTTCATAGCTGGAGTGGACCATGATGGATTAAAGAGCTTTGTCGATAACGCAATGAGTCATCTTCAGCAATTTGCTAAGCAGGAAAGAAACAATGGTTTGGCTAATTCTGTTGACAAATCAATTGAGCAAGAGTTAAAAATGACGAGAACTGGAAATCACGTTCGTGATCGTTCTTCGGTGGATCTTAGTATGGTTCAAGATGTGATCTATGAAAATAAAGTTTTGGCTGATAATACAACTGATAAGATAATAATACCCGATAAAATTGATGGGAGTCTAGTTGAAGAAACCGATATTACCGCAGACAGATCAACTTCCGGCGAGATATTATCTGACAAAGAAACACAAAGATCAGAGCCTCAAGAAACACCTAGAACCCCTCCAAATTCTCAAAGTTCTCAGTTCAATTCATCATTATCAACTCCACTTAACAAAGCTACTGCGCAATTGTCAGGACGACCACATAATAGTCCGATTCAGACTACAATAACCTCGCCTTCTGCATCACCGAGTTCACCTTCATCCCCTCTTCGTCGGTCTCCAGCGCAAAGAAGAGCAAACTCTAATAAACTAACAATGGTTGCCGCTTCCCCTGCACTATCAGACCCGCGGACCCATGCGAGGAAGATATCTGATTATGATGCTGTGATACCAGACCCGGAACCTATAGCTTGGTCACCTACAATGCATCCTCTTGATCGAAAACTTGATCCAGTGTTGCTAGATATTTATCCGAGAGATGAGGATCAAATCTCTTTACGAGGAAAAGTGCCCGTTTATGTTCCTATGTTTGCGTTTCCAAATGATGTACAAATCAAACTCGCAGACCAAAGGCCAAGAAGCACCTGGCATCATTTTGTATGTAACGAATCATGCTCAAGAAGTGGACTAACTGTTAAAGGTCATGACAAACGAGGATGGAGATAAGAGATACGGTACATGCATCACAGCTTGGGTACCTGTGTCAAAAAGGCTTGCCGACGAAATTGAGCAGCTAACTGGATTATGGCGAAATGCGTACATGCCTCAATCTGATCGAGAATTTGCTACAGACTTAAGCGACAGACTTTCTAATGAGCGTGCCAAATTGGTTAAGCTGCAATCTGAGCTTGTGGATGAGGCGGATATCCCATCTTTACAGACTGACTTACGTGACGAGATTACACAAACCGAAGAACGAATAAGTATGCTGGTATCACTTTTGAAGCCAATTCGCTTAGGAGCTGCTTCTGCAATTCCAGGAATTTCTGAAGAATCAGGAATGTGGGTTCCAAGAGTCTACGGATTATTGTCGCGAGAGGAGAACACTTGCAATTTTCGAATTGAATGGTTGAAATCCCTAGTCTACGGAGAGTCTACATTGAACGTCTCTCAGAAGATTGCCAAACCATCTCGTGTTCCTATGGAATACGCAGTGGCTCAGTTGTTAAATAATTCCGCATTCGTGAAAAAGGGAGTTCAGCTAAAGGTGGATATTGGTGATATAAGGTGAGAAATTTTTTTAAGTTCATTGGCTTTTGCTTATGGGAAACTAGTCTATACGCTCGATGCCATGCAAAAAATGAGATTCCCGGATCACGAGATGTATGTTTACCAGCAAGATTTCTAGAACATGCACTAATTAACTACTTAGACCGATCTTTATGCACTATTTCGATGTCTGAGCATAAAGTCCATACTAGAGCTTTTTGAAGCAGTGATGGCAGAAAGTCGAATTATTTTTGTATCAAGCGACCTCGGTATTCTAACTCCTGCAGCTCGAGCAATTATATCCCTACTTTTTCCTTTAAGATGGCAATCTGTATTTATTCCTGTATTGCCTGCACGACTTTCTACTTGCCTTGAAATGCCAGTACCGTATATAATCGGAGTTCACAGAACGGGAGCAGAAATTCCTCTTCCTGATGATGATTTCGTTCTTTGTGATTTAGATGCCGATGCTGTTTTCGCTACTTCTACTCCTCCTTTACTACCCGCTCCTGTACGAAATAAGCTACAGCATTTACTTTCCTTATCTTCACCTGTTCATTCTTCACCTTATGATATCGCTCGAGGTCCGCCAAAGTATGTGTCTGAAACGTTTCCGATGGATCAGCATGTTATGGCAGACCCAGCAATAGTTTCTCCAATTGCGCCTCCTCAACACTTATTCAAGCTAGTTTCGGAAAGTTCCATGGCCTACGAAAATTTTGATTACGAAATGCTCAAATGGAAGCCAATAGTAAATGTCACTGGCTTGAACTTGACGGAGCAAGCTGAGACTGTCGCAGGACCACTCCTTAGCTCTATAAATAGTAACCGCAATTCACAAATTTTTACTGAAGACGAGAAAGAAAACACACAGCTACAAATTCCAAAACGGAAAACGCATACAAGAAAGGCAAATTCAGTTTTTAGTTTTGCATCTAGCTTACGGTCAAAATCGTCGATCGATTCTGCAAATGGTACAAACTCAGATTCAAAAAAGCGCCAGAGCGCACCTTTGACTTCAACTCCAAAATTCGATTACAGCGGATACAGTGTTTTAAGTAATGATGATGAGTCGCAAACAAATGCATCAAATAGAGATTCGATAATTTCACAGAGTACAGCCTTTGAAAGTCTTGACTCATCCGAATACTCAATACCTTCATTATCAAGTCGAGATTCTTATGCATCTACAATGACAAGCGGGTTCAATACACCAAATGTGCAGTCGCCGATTGACAGCCGATCTCAATCGCCGGAACCTCGTGTTGAGCCTCAAATTGTCGAGGGTCACATTCTACTCCCTACAGCTTCTAGTGTGCTCAAATCTCCTTGCGCTGTCTGCCTAAAAAACTCCGAATCTTTAATGCCATTATTATTGACGTGCCGGGCATGTAAGATACAGGTTCATAGTGGATGCACTAAAGCTTTGGTGGTACCCTGCATACCGGCCGCTTTTCATCCTCATCGTACACGAGCTGCATTTGTTCGAGCAATGGCTACTATTCTGTTCAACTATCGGAAATATCTTGTTCCAATTCAGGATGATCAACGTACAGTCGCATCAAAAAGTAATCCGTTTCCAGATCCTGACGACAGACTGCAAACACACAGATTTGATCAACAAGATTTTATAAGTCGGTTACCAAAAGATCATGCTCCATACGTTCGATTTCTGTTTTCCACGCAAGCAGGAGCGGAGTTTATTGATGAAATCGAACATAAATCCTCGAACGCGAATGTGAGCGCCAATCAAGATCATTCCGCTAGAGATCGTATAGCTGTTTTCGACGCGATCATTGAAGCGAGAAGAAGACGTGGTTTCAAAGGAAGAATGCGAGGTGGAACTCCAGGAGGAAGCGAGTCTGCAGAAATCTTAGGAGATCTTTCCCCAGACTCGTGGAAAACTTTGAATTTGCCAATATTAGGTCCAAATCAAGGATACACTTCTGCTTCAGTAATGATGACAAAATCTTCGCCTACAGGTCGATGGCCAGCTAGATTAGATGCTGATGTGTTGAATACTTGTTTATCTCCAGGAGTCACTGCAGAAAGAGCAGCTGTGGTAGCTGCGGTGGGAATGAGTCGGGAACCGTCTAGTTCTGTTGAAAAAGAGGATGGCACATTAAATAAAAGGGAGAACGTGGGGTTGGGCATTACTGGGTAGCATAATTGTAATTTATTAAAATCCAGTCTAGATTTGTTTTGTATAATATTCTAACTTACGTGTAATGCAGGTGACAAGTGTATATAATAACAAGTTCATAGCTCTATTAAACAATTTACAAAAAATGATAATGATAGCAGAAAACAATAATTCCAAGATACTGATGATATAAACCTTTTAAACTCCTCCCTAGCTAAGCTATCTCTTTGCAGGTCTTTCGCAAACAGAGTAGCTTCACCCTTTTTACCCTTCGTTTTTTTTTCCATTTTCTAAGTATTTTGAGGGTGAATCAAAAAACGCTGAAATAAATAATATCCACATCATAAAAACAACGCGAAAAGAAAAAGAAATTGTATCAAAGTAATAAAAAAAAAACTCAACAAACCATAACCATTCCAAACATGCTCCAAATGCTAATTAAAAAAAAACAAAGATCATTTCAACATCGCCGTTTTCGTTTTCTTTTCTCAAGTATATTATCTGATTTAAACTGATTTCTCGAGAAACTGTTTTACAGGTCCACCGACTTCCTTTATCGACAAAAGGAACGTATCATGTCCGTACCAACTAACGTTAGAACTAAGTTCAACATGTTCAACTTTTTCGTTTCCAGCTTCACGTAAAACATCGGCAATTTCTTTTTGCTGCCAACTGGGGAATAAAATATCTGACTCGACACCAAGAACAAAAACAGGAGTTTTGTTCAATACTTCCATTCCAGCAACTAAATCTTCACGTGCTTCGTCAAAATTCAATTGATGTGGAGCGTCTCTGTCTTCTTCGACTTCTTCGTACGGGTCGCGAGGAAGCGCACATGAACCAGCAGCGGCTTCACTATCAGTGTTTGACAGAGCTCTGGTTTCAATAGCCTTTTGACGGATAGATAATCCCATATCAAACAAATCCATAGCTTTCGAAACATAAAGTAAGGAATTAGGATCGTATTCTAAACAGAACTTTTCTCCTTGATGATCAAGATAGGTCTCGATCAAGAAATCAGCGCAAAGAGCTGGCGGCTTTCTGGGATCAGCTCGTTTACGACCGAATCGCTGCTCCCATTCAGGTCCAGATCTGTATGTGATTGTAGCAATTTCGCGAGCAAGTTTCATGCCTGCATGTGGAGGAACTCCGTCGTAATAGTAACCTCTGCGCCAATTGGGATCAGCCATTAAGACCTGGCGCTGAGCGTGACGCATGGCAATAGAGTATGGGTGAGATCTGGCACAGCCGGAGATGGAAACAATACGCCCAACAAGATCTGGAAACTGAGAACCATAAGAAAGAGATTGCATACCTCCCATGGAGGCTCCCACTGACGCATGTAATTTAGAAATTCCCAATTCTTGAGATATAAGGCGCTGCTGTGCACGAGTCATATCATCAATTGTAAGGATAGGGAAGCTGGTAGCATATCGCTGACCGTCTGCTGGGTCAATAGAGGATGGTCCCGAAGATCCGTAACAACCACCAATGACGTTTGTGCAAATTACAAAAAACTTGTCAGTGTCAATGGCACAACCAGGACCAATGAACTTCTCCCACCAACCGGGAGAAGGATTCTTTGCATGTGAATGAGCATGCGAAGAAGCAGACAAACCGGTGTGCAACAGAATGGCGTTTGATTTGTCTTCATTCAAAGTTCCCCATGTTTCGTAAGCAATGTCGAACTCGAGCAGTATGCCTCCGTTGTCTAGACGAAGCGGTTCCGAAGAATGAAATGTCTCGTAGCCCACGTTTCGTGAATAGGTAGGCTCTGGACCGGTATCAAAGGAGCGAGTACGATGTTCAAGCACATCCAGACAGGGAAAAGACATAGGCCGATTTGAAGATCTTGGTGAAGAAGAAGAAGGCGAAGCGGGTGGTGGAGGAGTGGCCTGGGAAGGCGATGGAACTGGATGCGCGAGGGAGTTGGGCACGACTGTGTTTGCGGAGGCGGCAGACTGCGTTAAAGTCACTGATGCCGCCTGCGACACGCGAGCAGTGGATGACACGCCTCTTTTGAGGGCTCCCAAAACTTGAGAAGGAACTCGAGGCATTGAAGAAGCCAACAATTTAAAATGTGGGTATGCAACAGCGAAAGAAGACGACAATTGAGATTCTACCCAAAAAGAAGCCTTGACCGGGAAAAAAAATCTGAGAACAAAATAATTCTGTTTCTTAAAAATCAGCTTTCTTCTGAGCAGCCTGATAACGATATCAAAGGCCGACTGGACTCTAGACAACTATCTGATCAAAGGCACAAATTTCTGGATCGCCGGCCTTTTTCTTCAACAAAAGGTAAGCTTGGAAATTGATCGTTGACAAAGCAGCCGATAAGCTGATGCCCGAGTTTCTGCTTTTTACTTTCCTTCTTGCTCGCGCAATTTCACGTGACACCCCTGCACAAGTGTGCCTGAATGCGAATTTTATGTCGTTGAAGCCCTAAGCCGCAATGATGGCTGTTCAGATTTGGAAACCTTCTGCGTGGAGTAGACTATGATGTAGCCTAATCCAACAAAACTCGATAACTATTAGAAAATGAGCATAAACTGTCTAAATTCTTAATCAAATGGCAAAGTTTTGATTTAGTTCTACTCAGATAAAACCGCAAATGGGCTTCAAATTCGCCTTAGTACCTTCTTCGGTTATTAATCAGAAGCATCAGAAGCCCCATGACGTCGCTAATTGAATCACGTGCAAAAAACTTTAAAGACGCGTTTCTTAGGGTTTCGACAAAGCGCGTTCTACTTTCTTCTGAATTTTGAGATACATACACGTTCAGCGACCTTTCCATTGGATACCGTTATTGTCATTTTGGTTGTATTTCGCAATTTCAGCTCAATCTTTTTTTGTTGAAAACTATAAAGCTACAGAATGGCTGAAGTTTCTGAATCCGCAATGTAAGTGTTTTTTGGAAAAGCTGAATGACCACAATTCGATCTTCAATTGTCATAAAACGCGTCATAAATTTGTCCCTATAGCAAAAATCATGAAAACTAACCTCTCATAAGTGACTACAACCAGCTTTCAAAGCTTGAAAGTGAATTTGAAGAAGCTGAGCTTGAAGTTTGTATGTCTAAAAAAGTCCATATGTTTAAAAAATTTGAACTTGGAACTGATTCCATTATTACAGTGAAATACTCCACAAAGCTTCTGAAACCCCTTTATGACCGACGACGGGAAGTTGTTAGCAAAATTGACAAGTTCTGGGCCGTTGCTATTGAGCAAATTGGAGACGACTTGGATCAGTACTTCACTCCTCAAGATGGCGAGGTAATATTCCATTTTATTTATTCTCTACGTCATAGGAAATCTACTGACATCATTTCAATCAGCTTATTGAATACCTAGAATCAATTGATCTTGACAGAGACGAAACCGATCCTAGAACTTTTACTTTAACCTTCAAATTTAAAGAAAACAAATTTCTGGAAACTTTAACTCTCTCAAAAACATTTACACACGTTTCTAAGCCTTTACCCGCAGCAGGTGAAGAGGAAGAAGATAGCGAAGATATTTCCGAGACTGCAAGAATACCTTATAAATCCACAAAGGTTCCAATTACTTGGAAAAAAGGTCAAGATTTATGTGAAACTAAACCTGGTCAGCCTATTAGTTTTTTCACCTTTTTTGAATGGGAGAACAGCGATGAGGACGGTAAGAAGGATGTTTTCGAGAACGCTCATGAAGTCGCTCTCTTAATTGCTGAAGAATTATACCCTAACGCCGTTAAGCTTTTCAGTGAGTCATCCTGTTTGATTGATTTGTTTCCGGTCCAGACTAATTACTAACTTTTGTACAGCTGATGCACTGAATGAAGAGGAAGAAGACGACGAAGAAGAAATCGATCTGGAGGAAGATGAAGATGAGGAAGAAGACGACGAAGAAGAGGAACCTCCCAGAAAAAAATCAAAGAAATAAAGTAATATTGTTTGACTTTTCATTTTTCAGTTCGTGTTGAGACATCTAGATACTGTACAAATGAAGACTAGAAAAAAAACGAAGATAGACATATTTATTTCTAAAATACGATGAAAATATGCTTTCATATATTACAAAATTCAACAGTGACAATAGCTTCCCAATAAATGCACATAACCAAACAAAGACAGATACAAGATACAGATTAATTAAAATATGTTACACTTACGCGTCATTTCTTCTTTTTTTGTTCTAAAACCATTCAATTTCATTGCGTAACCTCCCAAATGTTGATATTTCCGTCATCTCCACCTGTAATAATAACTTCATCGTAATTTAGACCGGATTTTTCGGTTTGAGTTTCGTCACCAGGAGAAGTCGATGGTTTCCATCGCTTACTCCAGACACAGGTATTTATTTCAAACACGGAATGCGCGTCTTCCTCTTCAGCAATAACCTCCCATTCTCCAGTCTTGATCTCTTTATATACGACTAACAATCCATCGGCTCCGACTGACACTATTCTTCCACTAAGAGCACTCCAGCTAACAGCATAGATGGGTCCAGTATGCTTTTTAGGTAAAATAGCTTCCTGCTGCCAATTTTCCGAAACAGGATCAGATCTAAATGTTGACGGAATATCTCGCGAACCTGCTGCTCCAGTAATTGATACACGACTCCAAACACGAACGGTTTCATCAGCAGAGCAAGAAACAAGTCTAGCAGCAGACCCTGCTTGTGACGATGTTCGTTTGTCAAAATCAATACACCATACTGTTGATCGATGACCTAAAATTTCTCCTGAGCAAACCCAATCGTCGTCGTCTTCTCGCCATAAACGGATTGTGTCGTCGTACGAAGCTGAAGCCAATAAATCTTCTGAAGGATGCCAAACAACGTGTTTGACATCTTGAGTGTGATCTTGGAGAACTGCAATACATTCAAATTCTTCATTGTCTTCGTCGGCTGGTAAAATTGTTAAAATTGTTCATTTTCAAATTTTCAGAATGACACGATAATCTACCTTCCCAGATCCAAACACTCTTATCTCGTGAGCATGAAGCAAGATATGTTCCATCACTGGACCAGTCCACGCACTTGACCTCATTCTCATGACCCTCAAGTGAAGCAATGAACTCCCACTCTTCTAATCCGACATCTGCACCATCATCAATTCTACCAGAACTTCCGACTTCTTGTCCATACCGGTCATCGTCACGTACCCAAACACCCACTGTGCCATCAAAGCTCGCTGTAGCTAGTACAACTTCAGATGAGCTACCAGTGTTTGGCTTCCATGATACTGATCTTATACTGCGCTTATGATTACCGTCAAGTGATGCAACTGGAAAATATGTGTTTAGTGAATATATTTGAGCTGACCGATCTGAAGTTGCACATGCTAAAAGTGGTAGTGTAGGGTGAGGAACTACACTCCATATCCGACCTGTGTATGCAGGAATTGAATGTACCTGTTTAATAGCCATGTTCTTCTGCTTAATAATATATAATATCTAATTTTTTAATTCAGAAATGAAGATAACGGCTTGACCAAATAACAGTTAAGGTCACAATAAGAGCACCAGCCAATTAAGAAAATCCAAAGCAAATTTCCCAGGTGGAAGTTCCTTCTTTGCTGCTGAAAACCGGTTTAACTTGCCAACTGCTTCAGATAATTTTGACACAATTTTGAAGTCCCAACTTTCCCGTGATATTCACGTGACTCTCTTTATTGACTACTACAGATCAGCTTGGAATTGACCATACTGTGATACTTCTTTGTAAGGTGGTTTCAGTGTAGCAAATTATTAACACGTATTTGCGCAGTTTTCAAGCTGAATAATTGTTTTGATTATCTAGAAATATTTTTAATAACTTCCAAGTTTTAGTAAATCGAGAATGCACGATTTTCGCGGGGTAAGGCACAAGCTTGATTCTAAAGAGAGTTCTCTACTGACAGAATTTCACCAGTCAACAGTAGAAGACCTCGATCTTCCTCCTGCATTTGTAATAACGCCAGAAACGCCGTTGGAGCTTGCTCTTGAGCTTTCATTTGAGCGGTCATATTCCTACTTACCAGTTATTTCCACTAAATCCCGATCGCTGTTGGGATATTTATCAGCAGAGCAACTTCAAAGATCGGCTTCGTCTGGAAAAGTATCTAAAAGAGTAGGAGACAAACCTAGTCCATTAACACAATGCACTGAAATGGAGCCTATTGATTTGCGGGTTGAGACAGTGAGAAGTTTCATGCATCGTTTTTCTAAAAAGGAGAAGTTTCAGAAGATCACGCCTGATACTTCTTTAGAGGAGCTTGAAGAGTTTTTTGAAAATGATCACGACTTTGCTGTTATTACTGATTTTGATCGGAAGTTTGTGTTGGGGGTTGCAGTTCCTGAAGATTTAGCAAAGTTTATTGAGAAACGTCCGTTAGTGTCTGTGAAGTCATGAGAAAGAATTAATAATTCAGATGGCAATGCTCTCATTTCGTGCATAATCTAACTACAGATTCATGTTTGCGGTCTACTCAATAAATTCTATTCGGCATGAAAATTCCGAGGTTCCCTCATAAAGTGCCGGTAAGGTTAGGAAATGTTGACCAACATTCAGCCAGAGCAATTCTCAACTTGATTTACCATAGCTGCCGATATAGTCTGCAGATATCAATAATTTTAAAAGTAGACCACATTCGGTTTTTTATGAATCACTACAAATTCAGGTTGTTGAACTAAAAGATGAAAATAAAAAGAAATTCAGCAGATGTAGCATGAGCACTATTTTAGTGACGTAACGGCCTGGAAAACTACGCAGGCCGCTTCTACGCGCGCAGGTGTAAGGCATCTATAACTCTAAAAAATCAACAATAATCGATTTAAGGTTCTCAGCCTCTTCACAGCGTACCACGCGTACAATTAAACGACAAACTAAAATTATAATTATCACAGGCTTATTGTCGTGGCAAGTAGTGATTCGCAATGCCTTCAAGTCATTCCAATTCGTCCATGTCCACACATCTAATGTCGATATACGGCAAATTGTCCAACCAACCCGCTTCCTATGAAAAGAAGAGCCTCTATAAGTTTGGTGTCCCTCTGGTATGTTCTTGATTCCCGCGATTACTGACTAATTGAGTGCAACTTAAAACTAACGGAAACAAAGGGGGCAGGAACATACGGTATTGTCAAAGCAGCGACCACTATCTCTACTGGCGAAAAAGTAGCCATCAAAATCATTCTCAAAAGTAAAGTAGCGGGCAATGAGTCGATGGTTCAAGAAGAGCTTAATCTGCTACAAAAATTACATCACCCACACATTATCGGTTTCCGCGATTGGTTCGAGTCGAAAGTAAGTAGTCTTATAACGATTGTTTGCAAGGTTTTGTGACTGACCCGGGTGCTTAGGAAAAATATTATATAGTGACGCAATTGGCTACTGGTGGTGAGCTTTTTGATCGAATTCTTGAACGGGGAAAGGTTAGTATTCTATTTTGTCCGAAAACTGCCTAGAGTCAGACTGTCTAACTTTTTACAGTTTACCGAGGTTGATGCTGTTCAAACAATCACTGAGGTTCTTGACGCTGTCAATTACTTGCACGATCTCAATATCGTGCACAGAGGTACGTCATTATATAGAACTAAGCCGTGGACGTGGGATTGATAGTTTATAGATCTGAAACCCGAAAATCTTCTTTATCTCACTCCTGATGCGCACTCATCTCTTGTTCTCGCGGATTTTGGAATTGCCAAAGAATTGACTGATAATCAATCGTTGACCACACTAGCTGGTTCATTTGGATACGTTGCTCCTGAAGTTCTTTTGCGCACCGGACATGGAAAACCTTGTGATATTTGGAGTTTAGGTGTCATTACGTATACTCTTCTTTGTGGTTATACCCCATTCCGTAGCGAAAGTCAACAGGAATTTATTATAGAAGCAAGAGAAAGTGGAGTTATTTTCCATGAAAAATACTGGAAAGACATCTCAAATGAGGCAAAGGAGTTTATCTTATCAATGTTACAGTTCAACCCAGACAAGCGATCAACTGCGCATGAACTCCAGAAACATAAATGGCTTACCGGCAAGACTGCTACCGATAAAGATCTGTTGCCCAACATCCGCGAAGGATTCAACGCTCGTTCGAAACTCTTACAAGCGATTGAAGCTGTGCGTTTGGCTAATAAAATCAAAGCTCTTGGGCTTGATGATGATGACGACAAAGACATTGCTATCTCAGAGCAAGCAACAGACGTATCTTCATCTACCGCTTCATCAGAAGGTTCAAATTTGTTAAGTGTACCATCATCAACAAAAGGACGAAGAAGTTCTTTCGGATCGAAAGGAAACGCTACGTTAGTATTCCAAGAAGTCGTGAGATCGGCAGCTCGAATGAAGAGTGCCTCAAACTTGAAAGATGATGATTCTTCGAAATCACAGAGCTGATACGGAACAAAATGAGTGTAACTAGATAGGTTTGGTAATGATTGGGAGTTCACGAAGTGGTTTGACTACAGCAATTTTGATTATACATAGCAAACACATTTGATGTATGGCACCGCTATATTATTGTTAATAGTGGCATGATAAAGTTGTCAGGAAATGAATGAAGCACAAGCAACAGCATTCTCTGCTTTAATTTAGTCAGATAGCCAGATTATAGTCAGTAGTCCATCTAACTGAACGGAGACTTCGAAACGTTGATCGGTTCATAAAAATTAACTAAAGACTTATTGTACAATTTTTCATGAAACCAACCGGGAAGTATGAATATAATCAACCGCTAAAAATACAAAGATTCGAACCCGTCTCTCCAAAAAAAAATGAAACAAACATCAAAATATACCGAGAATAACCAATATCATATCAGAAGAAGTTTCAATTATTTATTTTGCACCTGAACGTGTTGCAATAAACTATAACATATTTAGCATACAGTTTTGAAGACAAAAATAAAAGTTAGTAAAATTGAAAGGTTATTTACCTGTCTGTATTTGGCTAAATAAATCTTTAGTGTCTCTGAGTAGTTTTCAAAACCTAGTGAAGTCATGGCAAATAATATATCTTCTCCGTTGACAGTCTTGCGTTTCTCAGCAGAACATTTCTCAGATGCTACTCGTTTGTAAGCAAATTGTAAGTAGAAAACTAAATAACGTAAAGTCTCACCTTCACTCGTTATGAACGATATGAATTCACTGACGCATTCTTGCATGCACTCCTTTGCTTCCTTTGAAATTTTGGCATTATCTGGTAAAGCCATTTTCATTATCCGCGCAACTATGATGTAATTAGCACAAGAATAAGTAGGTAGAAGATGAATTTCTAGGTACCGTTTGCAATTGGTAACCATTTATCTTGCTCTTTAACTTCGTAATCCCCATTAAACACTCCGCCAGCATCCTCATCAAGTTCACCTTCCATGCTTTCCATCATATCCAAACCATTGTGCGCAGAGACATCATTTTGTAAAACGTCCGGATTATTCAAAAGTCCATTATGAGCACCCGGATTCGCATCTCCGGGATGATGTAGACGCATCCCATGTACCGTTTGATTTTCGGTCTCTAACATATCGAGAATATTTGCGATATTATCGTCTGTATCGTCTTGTGGTGATTGTTTGGGTGATAGAGACATTGTGGTGTGTTTGGTTGTATATACAGATGACAGAACGGGTTTCTTCAGTCTAGAGCCTTTGCCGTAGCTTTTAATTTCGCAATTGATTTGCTTCTTTTTTATTGAGAAGCACTCTTCGGCAACTGTAAATTTGTGAAATCAAAACGGTCCCGAGTCGTATTGAAATGTGCTGTTCAAGAATTGAGCAATCAGTTCAATGCAGACAAGATGGGATGTTCTTTAACGATGAAGTAGGCGTGGCAAGGGCAAACCGCGACATCCATTAAAGTTCTGAACTAGTTACCAACCCCTCAGTACGCTCACAACGTACTGTTCAGTGAAAAAGAATAGAAAGTCAACTCTACGCGAAAAGTCAAAATCTGGGGCTTCGTTGACAAGTTCGCTGTCTATTGTTCCGTAAAGTCTTTTATGAGAGATCGCACAGATTTCAAAACGTGTGCTGCTGCAGAACTTGCAACGATAGACGAAGGCGTACAGGTTAGAGCATGGCACATAAGCAATTGTAAAATCAAGATCAAAAGCTTATAGCGCACCCGCTGTTCCAGGCTTTCGGGCTCTTGTGGAAATTAGATGGCTGCTGAGCGAGTTGCGTAGAGTTCAACTGTCGCGGAGAAGCAGCAGCAACACAGAAAGGAACTGCTGCACAAGTCGGTTTGTTTACGATTTTCCGAATAAGAAAGAGCCCGGAAAGATCCGCTTTGTGCGCATAAACTCAAGTTCAAAGCAATGTCGTCTTTGCCAGATCCGATCCGATCCGATCGGAAAGCGGGTTCGAGCAAGAAAATCGCGCAACGAGATGAGTCCGAAGCAGCCCAAAAAAATAAAACAATAAAACAAACCAGATTTCAAGGTTTGCCCAAGGTTTGCCCCTGGCTTGCGGCGGCACCCATTACCACTCCCAAGACGGCAACCTCGTTGCCTTTTCCAGTTTAGCGCGCATTCTCGACGCGTCGAAAACGCGTTAAAACGCGTCCCTTAGAAGTTTGGACCCCTGGCGCCTGCCTCGACAAGGGCGCGTAATGCGACGGGGTCCTTACCTCTTTTCGCTCTTCTTCGTGTGCTGATAATCCCTTCTTTTCCTTGTCTTTAGTCTTCTGCGCAAATTTTGGTGTACCGTTTTCCTCTTCTCCTTCCAGATTGTCCACATCATGGTCATCGTCGCTTTGGTCAAGGCAGCATCTGTCTTTGCTGCTCTGACTGGCCTCGTCGCAGCAGCTCCGTCTCTTGACTTCCCGATAGCTGCTCAGTATCCTCCAGTTGCTCGAGCTGGCGAGTCCTATTCGTTCACTTTGTCGTCTTACACTTTTACTTCGACTGTCTCGAGTTCTATATCTTATACGGTGTCTGGCATTCCCGGGTGGCTTTCGTTTGACCATTCGTCGCGAGTCTTTTCCGGAACACCGTCCAGTTCAGACATTGGTTACTCCTCTTTCACTGTTACTGCGAAGGACTCTTCGGACAACGTTGAGGCTACTACTTCGGCAACTTTTGTCGTCACAGACACTGTTGCTCCTTCTGTTGAAGTACCCGCGGCGTCTCAATTACAAGGAAATTTCTCCACCTACTCTGTAAATGGCATCGGCCTTGTTCCTGGCACCGACTTCAAGCTTCAGTTCTCCGATGACACTTTTCAAGGAAACGTCACTGCGGTCTACGGGTTGTTTGCTGGACTCACTCCCCTTCCTAACTGGATTCGTTTCGATTCTTCTTCTATGACGTTTTTCGGTACTACTCCTGTTCTGTCCTCAAATATTGCTCCTCCTCTCAACTTTGAATTTGTTCTTGTTGCCACTGATGTAGCCGGTTTCTCTGCTGCTCAGACTCAATTTACCATGAACATTGGAGATCACTCGTTGACTGCTACCTCCTCCAAAGTCAACGCTACTGAGGGTGACGAGTTTAAAACAAAGCTCAAAGTTCTTCTTGACGGAATTGAAATTGCGAGCTCGAATATCACCAGCGTGACCGTCAACGGAACTACTGACTGGATGACGTTTGATCAGGATACTCTCACTTTGAGCGGTACGCCTAGTAAAGATGATGTTGGCGATACTCCCGAGGTTGATATCATCATTGTCGATGTCTATGGTGACGAAGTGCAGGTTATAGTCAGCGTTTCTGTTTTGTCAGATGACGATTCACATAACATTTCAGTCTTTGGAGAGTCTGGACTTGCAAACGTTACCGCTACTCGCGGGAAAGATTTCAGCTACAGTCTCTCTCTTAATGACACTGAGGAAATTAAGAGTTTGTCGGTCAAATACGACCCTACTAGTGCTTCATCGTGGTTGAAATTTGACGATAGTACTTATAAATTCTCTGGAAAAACACCAAACACCTTCTCTTCTGTTGAGGTTCTATTGACTGCAAACTTGAACGATGGCTCAAAGGCTTCTGCGATGTTTTACATCAATGGCAAAGGAACGGTAGCCTCTTCGACAACTTCGTCTTCATCTTCTCGAATATCATCGGCACACCATCATTCTCGAACTATCACCACAAGAACGTTATCTTCAAGCAGATCAAGTACTATTACCTCTTCATCATCTTCCACCGCTTCTGCTTCTTCAACTGCCGTAGCAACAGCCGCTTCTCAGTCAAAATCAAGCAACAACAAAACAATTGCAATTGCCTGTGGAGTTGCCATACCTCTAGCAGCTATCATTGCTGGACTTCTTCTATGGTACTGCTGTTGCTTTGGTGGAGCTGCTGCTGCTCGTCGCCGCCGTGATTCAAGCCAAACTGCAGTTGCATCATCTATCAATTCTCAGATTTCCAAGCCAATTCCTATGCAGGACGACTGGCCGATGAACGATCCCAATCCTCCTGAAAAACCTCAACGTGCTTGGGACGGTCGTCGGTTATCTGGTTTGTCGGTATTCTCTGCTGGTCATCGACGTACGTACTCTGATCTAGAGAAAGAACAACATATGGCAGTCGGTGGATTTGTTATTCCCTATGATCCAGATGACAGCACAAGACCTCGACGTTCAAAGATTTTCCGCAGTTCGCGTGATATGAAGAGCAGTAATAACAAAGGAATGCCCCATGAAAGAGACTCAATGGCTAGTCTGGCAACTGTGGCTACCAATGAGATTTTCAGCGTCCGGTTAGTCGAGTCAAGCAATGGAGATATCAATGGACTTGCGCGCAACGGCTCATCAAGTAGTGACGGTAGTGATGGTAGCGGTGGTACCAGCGAAAGCTCAAACAGTGATGTCCCAAGACGGTATACTGGAGCTCATAGAAGCGTGGTTTCAAACGGAACTATCGGTGCATTTTCTGCTTCTTCATCTGAGCCTTTGGGTCCTCTACACGAAGAAGACATCGGAGACAACATGGAAGGACTTGTGCAACGTCCGGGTATTCGCAGCCTAACACCGTCAACTTATAACGATCGAAGCACGGTTGTATCAATGAGTGAAGACTCTACCCAAAGATTCGAGTTAGTCCCTGGCGCCAGAGAATGGAGAGAGCGAAATCGATCTCGTGAAGCGACTGAAAATGAACCGCGGTTAGTGGCGTTTACGAATGGCGGTAGACCTGCAAGCAGAGCGAGTGTGGGTGAAGCTGATATTTATCATCATCAAACTGGGGAGCGACGAACAAGCGTTAGTGAGATCGACGATGATGGACAGGTCTTCTTATAGTGAGTGGTTGGCGAGATATTGACTGTAAAACATTTTGAGTTTGTTTCAACTGTACTTTACTAGAAAACTTTGCCGTTTCCATATCGTGTGTGTTTTGAAAGTTTTGAAAGTTTTGACTTTTTGTGAAGTTTTGAAGTTTTTGATAGTTTTGGATGGCGTTTATTTTGTTTTCTTCATTCTTAATTTTGATTATTTGCATTATGCATGAAATTCTGAACATTTTTGAAATAGAAAATTCTTGAAGTTGATATTCTTCTCTTTAGTGCTTCAGGTAACCACTTCAAAGTTAAATTAAAATTATTCGGCACTATCTAGTCTTGCTCAGAAATGGGATAATTGGATTCTCCTCTTGTCCGTCTTACAAAATTTAGCGTGCATGATTAGCCGCCATGTAATGTAGAAGCAAACATTATTTGATCTTTGTTCTGAATAACATATTGTTCTTCGCCTTCTAATTCCCAATCGACATCGTTAATGAGGACTAATATACCTGGTCGTCTAAAGGTTACATAATTAGCATAGGATCATTGACAACTTTATTTCACATTTAACTTACATGTGATAATCCTCAATAACAAATAAATCTTTTCTCGGGTCTGTCATTTTCTCGTCACAGAGATATTTCACTAGATCGTGAATTGTTGGATCATCGTCATTTGATAACTCAAGAGTAACTTTTAATACACGCTCATTGCTGAACAAGATTTCTAGCCCGCCACTTTGTTAACGTTAGTTTAAATAAACAAAGATATGTTCCATCCCTAAACCACTTACGAAAACTCGACAGTAAGCTGCACCGATGGCATATTTTTTTTAACTTGTCGTGTCAAAAATGGAGGATGCCTAGCAGTAAAATTGAATTTC